>CATKWJ010001126.1:0-12729 GCA_949825065.1 Odontocerum albicorne
TTCAAAAACTCTTTTATTAACTGTTGTCTAGTTGGTTGGAAAAGATTGCTACATGGCACTAAGCTCAGCAAATGGCTATACAATGAAGTTTTATATAATAAATAAATTCGTTTCTTGTGTGGAAGCAGTTGCTCTTCAGCAAGCATACAATCTTGACTGATCCCACCGAAAGTTGTTGAGTTGAATAATCATTATGAAATAGCGCTATCTGTTTTTGTTGTTGTTATTTCAAATGTATAATTTAATCATAAGATTATTTTATCAACTTTTATTTCTTTAAACTTAGACCCCATTAAATTTAATTCAAGTCCAATATCCAGTATTACAGCACAATACTTATTTTAAATATATCATTAGTTCTTAATAATATTGTTTTGTTCCCTGTTATCAAAAAATTGAGCGAAAAAATACCATAGTTCATATTTTTTTTAATTTTGTTTTTTTTTCATATCGTAATATTTTACGATTCAGGATTAAATAAGTTATATTAATGGCACATGGAGTGTTTTGACAAGTACGCGTTTACTTAATTATTAAACATATACAAAACAGTTTATATATTGCGATATTTCTAATAATTTCAGTATTATTCTCTGATTCAGCGGGTCAATTGTGCACTCTCATACGAAAAATATTTTTATTCATGTAATTATCATTGAAAACCATAACATAAATAAAATGTGTGATCTATATCTGCTTAGGTTATTTAAATTCACAATTTTAACCTCTTAACTATCAAACTAACAAAATATATTATGGACTCTTATTTTTAAGCCATCTCCAATCTGAGGTGGGCCACTATCATAGCAATCTTGATTCTGCTCACTGCAACCCGGAACAACTCAGTGGAACTGCAACCAAACCTCTCCCATAAATTCTTAATCCAATATATATTACTTCTTGGTACCCATTTTTATATGCACAAATTGCTAACTGGAAATAACAAACCCTTTGTTGATTGACTCTTTTGTATTCACGAACGAGTTTTTAACCCTTCCTTCCCTGTGATGTGTAACTAGTACACATTGCTTCTAAAAACGTTAATATCTCTATAAATATAGTAAATACTAGGTTCGGATTTTAGGTATTCCTCCGTAATACATTTACGCATTGAATGAAAAAATAATATTAATAATAATTAGCACTTATCGGCCACATCAGAGATATTTTGTGAACATCGGGAGCAAATTCACCAATACTATCAAACGTGTGCCAGTGTGTGACGTAGGTATATTCATTCTAAAAAAACCGCTATGAGTGAGGAAGCGACGCTATTCAAGTCTCACTCATACTCTACTTCGGTATATGGGAACGCAAGAAATAGAATCTCAGTTCGCAATTGCGTTTCTTCCTTCGAGGTATAACAGTCCGAGACTGAGTCCCGTCTCAGTTCTCAGTAGCTCTAGGCCCTAGAGTTTAGGGAATCCATTTAAGGTGGTCTCTTTGCCCGTTTTGTGAACGTCGGCCGATTTTTTTTTCATGTTTTCAGCAATTAAATTTCAATTATTATCACTTTTGACTTCAAATTTAATTAATTAAAGCGATTGGCTATGAATATTCTTATTTTTCCGGTTTTAAATCGCTCATTTTTACATGTGTATTGATGTGTATTGAATACACAGCACCGAAACGCGCAGATTTTTAGCACAGGAAGAGAAAGGTTAAAAGTGTCACCACTCGCACACAGACTGACCTTGTTGAATGAATTGTTTGATATCTCGGTGGAGAAATTAAGGATTGAACTCCTTAATGAACTTCGTAGATATCATATAACTGAGACACGTCAGAAGGAAGTATGAGTATCACTCTTCCTGTTATCATAATTTATATTATTTTCTTGTTATTTGCTATAATTGAGTAAAACCTGTGTCAAATATAAATAAAAGTATATCGTGCCTCGCGAAGTATTTGACAGAGATACTACAATTTGTGAACCTTCACAATTTTAAGCAGTTGTTGGTACTTATTCATACGCACATGATCTTCTATGTTTGTAACACGGTCCAGCAAAGAAAATTAGATGGCATATAACATGGTACCTTGATAGATTAATGTACCATTTTAGATTGAATCTTATAAAAAAATATAACTTAATTTGGTGTAAAAGCATCATATATCAATTAGAAATGTATTGTATTGTATTCTATTTTCGTTGTATACAGTACAACTTGACTGTCATATTGCTATGTGACAATATCTTCCAATCAACCAGAAAGATGTTAAAGTGACATTTAATGAAAACCAGACAGGAATCCTTTTTAAAAGAAATCTGTATTCCAGCAGGATTTGAACCAGTAATCTCCGGGCTGGGAGACAAGTGTATTGCCAACCATGTCACGGTCGTCACGTATCGTCGTGTATTAAAAAAAATGCCGATTTTTTTCATATCACAGGCGTCTTACCAACTAGGCCATGGAGGTCGTCATGTATTGAATAATAAGTACTCGTGTTTATATAACTTCTCTCTCTCCCAGTTTAAGTTCTCCATAGCAAAAAAATGCCAATGAGGTTTTACTGATCCAAACACCAATATTTTAATATTGCCCATTCACCATGTTGTGATTTTTATGGCTATCTGAATCAATTCGTAAATTAAATTGTGTGATATGATGATAATAGAGTCAAAATTTCTGAGATAACCTCCATTAAGCCTTATATAATATATAAGGTTATATTATAACCAATTTGACACTCTAATCGGGTAACGTCAAAGGGTAGTTTGGCTGCATTCGAAGTTTTCAGCAAAAGTATTGGAAATTGGCTGGGCTGTTTAAACTCCAGACTTTAAGCAATTTTATAAGTACATTTCCTTATCGACGAGACGCTTGCCTTATATCCCAATGTGCGCAGATTCGAGTCTCTTTTGTACCCAGATTTTTTGTAAATGATTCCAGTTCAGCTTTCTCTTCAGGCTTGTTTAACGCCTTTCTGGTTGGTTAGAAGAGATTACGCATGGCAATAAACCCAACAAGTTGCACTGTATACAATGAAAGTGTTATATATTACAAAACACTACATTTCTTACGCTGCGAGTCATTTTCCTTCCCTTTTGACGTTGGACTTGAAGTCGGTCGTCGCTGTTATACTTTTCCCACTCAGGTGTGTTGTCACCTGAGAAGTCCTGCCGGGTAGTTTCTACTGCGTCACTTGTAATGAAACGTTCATAATATGTAAAGAAGATTTTGATTTTCTAATGTAACTCACACTGAATGGAAACTTGTGTCATCCCCCATAACAACTTGGGTGTTGATAGAATTGAACTTAACTGAGTAATAAGAATAAAACGACAATTTATATAGCGCTGTTCTGATAGCAGACTCTCCTTAAAGGCGCTCTGTAAATTATCAGTCCCGGAAACGAAAAATAAAATATTTGATTTTTTTTATTCAAGTTTTTTATTTACGGTTTTTCGACACTCGTTCAAATAAAGAGTCTTTCAAATTGAGCGGTATTTTTAATTCTATTTTTTTTAATTCTTGAATAAAACACAATATGCTTTGATTTCAAAAACGTTTTATTGGTCATTGAAGTAAAATATGTTATATGATTTCGTTTATAGTTAAGGCATTAACGTTGTGAGATTTAAAGA
The DNA here is from genome assembly GCA_949825065.1 of Odontocerum albicorne. Lineage (NCBI taxonomy): Eukaryota > Metazoa > Arthropoda > Insecta > Trichoptera > Odontoceridae > Odontocerum > Odontocerum albicorne. The sequence continues at coordinate 3,590 of CATKWJ010001126.1, forward strand.
CATTGTAATTTATTTTATCAAACACTGTTTATTCCAATTTTTGTAACGGTATAACCCTACCGGTTTCAAGGCTTTCACCTCACTTTCAGGGGAGCACTGCTCCCCTGAAGATGAGGTGAAAGCCTTGACACCGGTAGGGTTATACCGTTACAAAAAGTGGAATAAACAATGTTTGATAAAATAAATTACAATACAATGTATGACATTTAAACACAAAAAACAATATCCGCTAAATGTCCACCTCTTGCAGCTACACAGATGTCCACTCTTTTGTCAAAATTTTCGATGATATTTTGGTATAATTGAGGTTCTAAATCACCAATAACGTGAGTAATTTCGTCCTTCAGCTCAGGAGTCGATTGGGGGTCATTCTTATAGACTTGGCTTTTCACGTAACCCCAGAGATAGTCCAACGGTGTCAGTTCACATGATCTTGTTAGCCAATTAACATCACCGTTTCCGGAGATTACAATACATAAAATAATTCTCAATTTGAACGCGTTGTTGTATTGCATACGACTCAATTTTTATAAATATCATACATTACACTTATCAAATGTCACAAGACCCAAGCAAGTTCGCGACGCCATCTGTATTTTATCCAAGAATTAAAAAAAACGCTCAATTTGAAAGACCCTTTAGTTTTGGGTACTGAAATGAAGTTAATTGAACTTTACTCACTGATATGTTAAATTGTATATTTTCAGGAAAATAAGCTATTTTGACTTACGTAATAATAAATTCATTATAATCGAAACACCATGACGTCATTCAACGAACTATTGGAAGCAATAGAAAGAACATTTTCCATATTAGGACTCAGTGAAATATATGCAAAGAAAAGTTCAAAATCATATAAATCTATGTTATTCCAAAGAATTTGGTACACAATCGGTCTATCACAAATGCCTTTACTAATAACAGGGGAATTCGTCACTATTTTCGAAATATCAACATCAGCAAAAATAAGCAATGAACAATTTTTAAAATTGGCAGAAGTTATTCCATGCACAATTATATCAATGTTTTCAGTGATGAAATCTCTAACGTTGGTTTTGAAAAGAAGACAAGTTGTTGAACTGGTGGAAGAACTTCGGAGAATTTGGCCCAAGGATATGCACGGAGAGATTCAAACAATTGTCGACAGGTCCATGATACCGACTAAGAACATATGTTTGATTTATATATATGTTACAAACATATTGTCTTTGGTTTACAATATATTTCCTCTGATAACTATGGCAACACACTTCTGGATGAAAGGACAACCTGAGAAGCTGCTTCCGTATTTCATATGGTACCCTTTTGACTGGTCTATAAGCTATACAGTTTGGACCGTTACGTACATATCACAATTTTATGCTGGTAAGATTTAAAGATATATCTCAAATCTAAGTATTATTTTATTTTTATTAACATACTAAACAATTAAAATTTTAATATTCACAATTTACATCGTTTTAATGGAAAGGCGACCCTTAAAGTACAAATACATAATGTTTAAAAACACAATTTCGTGGATACAAAAAATCGCATCACCAGAGAAAACCTGTAACGACGTGATGTCATTCCTTAATCCCTAATCACAAGTTTTATGTATTTGCCCTAAATACTATACTGAGTATTTACTCAGCTAAAACATTAATATCCTGCACTCATACTATATTCTTACACGCGCTTAAGTCCCAAGCTACACATACAAAATTTCAACAACCATATCAAAATTATATCCAATCAATCATTTCCTCTCATGCATGTATGAAGACCTTCAAAACGCCGTTTCTCTGTTGGGGTAAGCAGGAAGGCAGAGCGCTAGACTTCACAATCTTAACACTCATATTTCGCGACTTTCATGCCCATTCTTATACACCTTTTACGATTTATCTCACAACTTAATTTTTCCTATTTTTTTCAAATATCATTCATTTGATTCAATTATACTTTCCTTGATCTTACTCAAATTAGCACTATATTTTTTTTTGTTAGTAGTTTTTTTATTAATTCGTTCCACGTACCCAAACCATCTCGGAGTGTTATTCTATATCTTCCTGAATATTCTATATCTTCCTGAATATTATATATCTTCCTGAATATTCTATATCTTCCTGAATATATCAGATTTCAGTTCACATCCATTCCTAATACTTTATTCCGTATTCTTTCATCCTATGTATTCTTCTCATTGTACGCATTTTCACAGTATATATCCGGCTCCATTCAGTTTTTTCCAGTCAATTTTCCTCCTTTCAGTCAATTTCACTTCCATATATCAAATTTGACATAAAATATTGTTGTTGACCATCATCTTAGCAGATTTTGATACTTTCCGGTTTGAGTTTATAAATGGGCAATGCCCGACAGAAGTCTGGGAGTGGTTCTGAACTCAATACTAGATTCACCAATTAGGATTGGTTGAAGGGTACTACACGAATGAATCAATAACATCATAAAAAGTAAAAAAAAGCTAATTTAATTTTTTTGATTGATGGTTATAAAAGTTAATGGTTTTAGGTATTTTTACGACATGCTGTGTGTCAGGAGTAGACTGCTTCTTTTGTTTGATGATTGCACATATCTGCATGCATCTCCAACTACTCTGCAGAGATATCAAATGCATTCCACTGCAGAGCCATTCTGGAGAGGTTGTATACCAGAAACTGAAAGAAGCTGTCATATTTCATAATAAATTGATAAGGTTTGTAATAAATATATGTACATCTAACTGTAAAAAAGTTAATAAATCATCAAACAGTTTTTATCGTGTAGTAATCGTTTTTACACTAAACTTCTTAATCTTCTCCACGACATATCAAACCTTTCAAGAGATGAACATAACAAATACTTACTGTGCGTATTATAACGAGAACGCCATTTTTCAAAATGATATGGCAATACCAAGCATTAGTGACAGTTGTCACATATATTTTTGAGTTCATCATTCTCACGAAAACGCTTGCATAGTAAAAAAAAGTCGCGAAAATTTCGGAGAATATATTCACTATATATATATGTATGTACTCATATGTCAGCAATTTTCATGACGTCCATGATCGTAAAAAGTCATCACCCATAGCGCTCTTCACTTAATTACTCCAGCGCATAGGTGACCAGCGTCTGCTTCTACGATCATCTAAATTACCAGTGACCATGAGCTTCTCCATATTTTATTTGCGCAAAATGTGTACAAATAATTTAATTAAAGAAGTACATGGAGGAGATATCTTCTGTAAGATGTTAATTTATTCTAGTACGAAGTCATTTGTTCTTCATTATGTCCATGAAATATCCAGCAATTATCTCCAATACTGGTATCTCGAAAGAGTCTCTCTCAGGATTTTTTTCTCCAAGTTTCTTAGACATATAGTACATGAATATTGATAAAATCGTGGTTTTAATAAGACATATTTCCGTTGTGTCTGTCTCTCCAGATAAGTCCTAGCCTTATAGACTAAAACTATTTTTAGTAGCATTTCCCTTGAATTCCCTGAGTTAGATCACAAGAGTGTTTTTCAACTAAGAGGATCGAAGACTGGAAGTCATAAATAAACACTTTAGTGATTTAGAGAGAAAAAATAGTAATCAATACTTCAATTCCAATAAGTATACAATATTTTATTTGTTTTTTTTTTTATTAGCTTATGAAAAACTTTTCTCAGAAACATGATATATTTAGAAGGATATATGAATGGTTGAATTAAAATAGGCACTAAGTACCAAAAAAAAAAACTAAGTATGCAGTTTCGTTCTATATGTCATATATAATGAAACTGCACAATTAGTTTTTTTTTTGTTTTTTTTTTGGTATTTAGTGCCTATTTTAATTCAACCATTCATATATTGAATCTCTTCATTTCTTATTTAGACCTAATAAACAGAATTCACTTTAATATTTTATTCAAATATTTCTTAATAATTTGCTCAAGGAATAATGTGTTTTCTTTTAAGCATGTGCAAAGAGGTGGAATCATTTTTCAGTTGGGTCCTATTACTGAATCTTATAACAAGTTCTTTCATCATTTGCATTCTACTTTTTTCACTGACGGTAATTTTGTTTCAAGTTTTTATTTATTATTTAGTTAAATATTTAGTTCATATATACTAACTCTCTAACATGTGTCGTGCGTTTTTAGTGATTATGTGTTGGACATTAAGGGATGTACTTTTTAGTATGTCTGGAATGATTAAATATACGGGATTTAATTAGCGTGATACATACACATAATTGAGTGTCAGTGTTTATTTAGTGTATGATAATTTCTAACAAAGTATTGTGTAAACAATAACCGAAAAAAATGTATTCATATCATATGTCCTCAGTAAGATATAGGCAAAATCTTAGGCACCCTTTAGACGGTCAATCTGGATCGCGATCTTCGATCAAAATCAACGATCGCGATCCAGATTGATTGCGTAAGAAGCGGATTGACGGATTGATACATCAGATCACAAAATATCCAGATATTTTGTGATCACGCTTGCGATCCGCTGATTGCGATCTGGATTGATCGTGTAAGATCGTGATCGCGTCAGTCAACGCTTGCGCACCGGTGGAGATGGACGCATGCTCTCCACCATTTCAACAGATTCACCATCCCTGCCTACTTTAGAAGAGAATTTTATGATCGGACCTGAAACTCAAACAAAAAATAAAGTTATTGGGAATTTTAAAGAAAATAAAGCCGTAAGTTACCGTTGACGACGTGAGAAAAAAAATGGTCTGAGATCAAATTATAGGAGAGAATTTTAAAAAATTACAAATTCAAGCTTCGCAGGAGACATGATAGCAGAACATTTAAGGTCTTCAATATTTCTGCCTGTAACAAGATATCGCAATGTTACTGCAATTTTTTCTTCAGGTGTTATACTTTTTCTCATACAAGTATCTTGTTTAGATATGTATGGGGTGGGGTTACCATTTCTAAGAACTCATCAAAACATTTTCCACTCATCCTGAAGTAATTTTTATAGTCTTCTTTTTCAGCTGTTAATCTTATTTATTTTAGTAGATTTAAATGGGTATACAATTCTCTCTTTCGTAGCCACTGTTTAACCCAATGTTTCCTTCGAACTCGCTTTTTCAAAGTTAGGGTCAGAACTAGGGCTACAACAGCGTTTACTTCATCTACGTCCATTTTGAGTTGAGAAAGATGTTGATGCAGCGGATGCGGTGTGTGGTTTGAAGGAAATCGGATTGACCGTCTAATGTAGTCGCGCGATCCGTCAATCCGTGATCGTTGATTTTGATCGCGGATTGCGATCGAGATTGACCGTCTAATGGGTTCCTTAGTTTACTGTGGACACGATACATGAAAGGCAACAAACCCAGATATATTATATTTTTTATGTCCACTTCAAACTACCTGTTTGTTGTTTATTCATAAGTTATGCATTTATAAAATTATTTGTCATGTATACATAAATAAAAATAATTAACTAAATATAAAATGTGGTTAACATTGTCCACCGGTTATTAAAATATTGGCGATTCAAATATTTATGTGGTCGTATACAATTTGCGGTAGTTATTGCTGTTTATTGAAATTTAATGCCAATATATTTAATTTAATGCTAATATAATGCCCCAAAACTTTTTGTAAACTCAAATTTTTAAATGAACATAAGATAATAGTAATATGTGGTGGACAATAAAGAAGCGTGGTCGGGAAGCAACAGTCTATCCAGCCTCATTTATCGAGCTTTTGAGCTTCGAATCACTAAAGCAGGCACACAATTAAAAAAAACACGCATTTCGAATTCCCACGTGTTTGGAATACTACCCATCACGTAAAGACGTAATAATAATAAGAATAAAATTACAATACATTCCTTCCGTGGTTGCAGTCCTAAGACTGGTTTGCAGCAATTTGAACTCTTCTCCTCCATTCCCCCCTGTCCTGTGCGGCTCTTTTTAAGTCTGTGTATGTTGAGCAGCGCACGTCCACCAACAGGTCCCCCAGGTACTCTCGGCGTGGGCGTCCCCTAGAGTTTGTCCCCTCGGTCATGCCCTCCATTATGGCATGCAAGAGGCCCTCTTGTCGTATTATATGCCCGATCCATCTTGCACGCCTTTCGGACAGGATCCTGAGCAGGTGCCTTCCTCCTTCGATTCGTTGGAGAACCTCTTCATTTGTGATGCGGTCTCTCCAGGAAATTCCTAATAGTCTTCTATAGGACCACATCTCAAAAGCCTCTAGTCTTCGTCTATCTCTTTTGGATAGGCACCATGTCTCGCAGCCGTACATCAAGATACTCCATACATAGGTCTTGATGAGGAGTATTCTCAGTTTAAGGTCTATATTATTTGATTCTATTATTTTCGACCTTTTATTAAATGCAAGTCTAGCCTGATGTATACGGCTGTCGACCTCGCTCTTGGACCGACCGTCCCATGTTATTTTGCTCCCGAGGTAGACAAACTCCTTGGTGTTCTTTAGTGGTTTACCCGACATCACTATTCTCATCTGGTGCTGCGCTCGGCCTACAGTCAGCAGCTTTGTTTTGTCTTTATTTATCTTCATACTGTAGTTATTTTGAAGAATGCTTTCCATAGTTGTTAAGGCCTCTTGTAGTTCCTCTTCACTTTCAGCAACCATAGCAATATCGTCAGCGAACCTTATCATGTCCACCTTTTGCCCGTGTATCTTTACACCTTCTCTGTGACTCATTCTCTCTCTCAAGTCGTCAATCGCGCTCTGCATATAGGCGTTAAAAAGAACAGGTGACAGAGAGCATCCCTGCCTTACCCCTTGTCTTATATTGGCTTTCTTTGTGTCTTCGTCACATCTGATTATAGCGGCCTCATTCTTGTATAGCGCCTGGATTATACGTCTATCTCTGTATTTGATATCAATTCTCTTCAAAATCTCGAAGAGTCTTTTCCATTCTACTTTGTCAAAAGCTTTCTCCAGGTCTATGAATGCGATGTATGTGTTTTGGTTTCTTCTTATTCTATTTTCTAGCAGTATTCGTAGAGACAGTACTGCTTCTCTGGTTCCCACACCTCTTCTGAAGCCATACTGGTCTCTGGAAAGGATGTTCTCTACTTTTGGTTCAATTCTCTTTAGAATGATATTAGTCAGTATTTTTGAGGCATGGGATATTAGGCTAAGAGTTCTGTGTTGCTCACATTTTGTCGTACCTGCCTTCTTTGGTAATGTGACAATTAGGCATTTCTCGAAGTCCTCTGGTATCTTTCCGGTCTTATATATTGTCTGTATCATTTTAAACAGGGCATCTGTGATTCCTTTTCCTGCTGCCTTAATTAGTTCGGCCGGAACGTCATCGATTCCGGGTGCTTTCCCGTTTTTGAGATTTTTCAGTGCGAGGTCGAACTCTTCTCTAATGATTGGGTCTCCCAGATCATCCGCGTCTACCTCATTTTCTCTCTCTATCAATGCTTCACTGTCAATATTTCCCTTGCCATTGTACAGCATTTCGAGATATCTTTTCCATCTCTCTCTTATTTGGTCATTTTCGAATAGTATTTTGCCGTCTTCTCCTTCTTTTGCATTGCTCTTTCCGATTCTCATCCCAAAGAAGTCCTTCACCGCAGGGTGAGCTCTTTCTGCATTTCCTCTCTTGAGGTCGTCATTTATCTCAACGCATTTATTCTGATAGTATGTTTCTTTTGCTATTCTTGACTCTCTATTTATATTGTTTCTTAGCATTTTGTATTTCTCTTGTGATTCATCTCTTTTATCATTTTTGAGCTCTCTTCTTTCTTTTATCATATTGAGAATTTCATCGGTAATCCATTCCTTCCTTGCTTGGGGTCTTTCTTTACCTATAATTTCCTCTGCCGTAGTTTTTATCTTCGACTTTATCTCTCCTCACATAGCATTCACGTTCTCCTCTTCCATTAGGTTACACTCTTGTGTCTTTTCCCTAAAATTGTCACTGACCTCTTTTATCTTTAATACCTTTGTATCCCATTTGAAATTATTTCTCCTCTTTAATTTTTTCAGTTTTAGAAGACTTTTGGCCATTACCATATTATGATCACTATCTATATCTGGGCCGGAATAACTTCTGCAGTCTTTTATTTGGTTCTTAAATCTATATCTAACTATTATATAATCTATTTGCAGTCTTTGTCGGTCTCCAGGGGATTTCCAGGTGTATCGCTGTCTTGGGTGGTGTTGAAAACAAGTGTTTGCTATCACTAATTTGTGTTTTTCGAAGAATTCTGTTAATCTGTTTCCTCTGTCATTTCTTGTACCTAGCCCAAAGGGCCCTACGCAAGTTCCTTCGCTTCCTACTCCTACAACAGCATTCCAATCCCCTAGGAGAATCAGATTTTCGCCTGCTTTTATCTCTGATATAAGGTTATCTAGCGCACTGTATACATCTTCCACCTCTTCGTCGCTATGACCCGACGTTGGCATATATACCTGGATAATTACAGTGTCAACGGGCTTAGTTTCTATTTTGACTAGAACAATTCTTCCACTATATTGCACGTATCCTTTAACCCTTCTTCCCCACTCCTTGCATAGCACAACGCCCACTCCTCCTTGACCAGGTCTGTCCTTTATGCATCCTGTGTGTATGATTCTGTGGTCACCACTCCAGAAATCTCCACAATCGGGCCATCTCATCTCTGCTATACCTAGAGCATTCAAATTTTTGTTCTGCATTTTGACTTTCAGATTATCCAGTTTGCTGTTTTGCAGTAATGTGCGGACATTGGTTTCTTTGGTTTCATCGTTGATTTTGTGAATCCACCATCTCGAGCAGTCCCCACCCGGAGATCCGAACGGGGGACTATTTTACCTCCGGAGAATTTTACTTGAGATTGAATCATGTTTTGCTGGTTCTTGGGATGCCACTTGGGCCTTTAATGTGGTAGTTTCCCGTTTCTTTCCACATCCTATGCCGTTGACCACGAAAGTTCTTCCGCCTTTGGAGATTATTTACTTCTCCAGGACAAGAGGGTGCCCTAAACAACAGACGAAAGTTGGTGGTCAGCTTATTCCGGCCAATGCTCGGTCCCTGTCTATATTTGCCGACACGAGGTCGTTGCTCACTCCCCACCACGAGAAGGAAATAGATCAGGATTTTCCTTTCCTCGAACCTGAGACCAGAAGGCATTTCTCAGAGTTCTCCAGTACTTTAGGGAGTTTAGGGGAGTTTAGGGGAGT
>CATKWJ010001127.1:0-76026 GCA_949825065.1 Odontocerum albicorne
TGATAGCCTGCTGATGTTAATAACAGCGCAGCTTTCAAGAAGTTTGGAAATAAACACTTCATTCAATTATTATGAATAACATTAATCGCAAATTAAATTCGCTTAATTATTTCAATAGCAAAGTCCTAGGAGTACAAATGCAATTATAACTTTTTATTATTATTGGAATTATTGCTGAAATAAATAAAGAAAAAATATGGATTATAATATTTACTTGTCGGCTCAATCTGATGTATCATCTCGCCTGAATCGTCTGTCATTTATAGAGGTTATTGAGATTACATTGTATTCGATTAACATTTCATTGCTCGACGATTCCCACAATATCATTTGCAATTATATACTGTCGTAAATTTGATAGGAGAAAAGTAATTTAAACTATTGTAGAACTGAAAGAGATAAAATTAAAAAAAAAAAAAGGAATTAATAAATAAATAAGTTTTTTTTTCTGATTTCATTATAAAAATTTAAAATTTAATTTCCATTCCATTTAAAACATAATTTTTTTAATGACTTTACTCAAATCTGGGTGCTTTAATCAAGTCATCACCGTTGCCGGGCCTCGTAGTCGAGGATCCCATCGCTGCGGGCTAGACTCCACCTTTCAGTAGCGATGTTTAATAATAGTTTCTAAAACATGATTCTTAATCTAGTCGTCACCGTTGCTGGCCTCGTATCGAGGATTCCATCGCTGCGGGCTAGACTGCACTTTCAGTTGCGATGTTCAATAATACTTCCTGAAACATGATTCTTAATCTAGTCGTCACCGTTGTTGGGCCTCGTAGTCGAGGATTCCATCGCTGCGGGCTAGACTACACTTTCAGTTGCGATGTTCAATAATACTTCCTGAAACATGATTCTTAATCTAGTCGTCACCGTTGCTGGGCCTCGTAGTCGAGGATTCCATCGCTGCGGGCTAGACTACACTTTCAGTTGCGATGTTCAATAATACTTCCTGAAACATGATTCTTAATCTAGTCGTCACCGTTGCTGGGCCTCGTAGTCGAGGATTCCATCGCTGCGGGCTAGACTGCACTTTCAGTTGCGATGTTCAATAATACTTCCTGAAACATGATTCTTAATCTAGTCGTCACCGTTGCTGGGCCTCGTAGTCGAGGATTCCATCGCTGCGGGCTAGACTACACTTTCAGTTGCGATGTTCAATAATACTTCCTGAAACATGAGTCTTAATCTAGTCGTCACTTTTGCTAGGCCTCGTTGTCGAGGATTCCATCGCTGCGGGCTAGACTGCACTTTCAGTTGCGATGTTCAATAATACTTCCTGAAACATGATTCTTAATCTATTCGTCACCGTTGCTGGGCCTCGTAGTCGAGGATTCCATCGCTGCGGGCTAGACTGCACTTTCAGTTGCGATGTTCAATAATACTTCCTGAAACATGATTCTTAATCTAGTCGTCACCGTTGCTGGGCCTCGTAGTCGAGGATTCCATCGCTGCGGGCTAGACTGCACTTTCAGTTGCGATGTTCAATAATACTTCCTGAAACATGATTCTTAATCTATTCGTCACCGTTGCTGGGCCTCGTAGTCGAGGATTCCATCGCTGCGGGCTAGACTGCACTTTCAGTTGCGATGTTCAATAATACTTCCTGAAACATGATTCTAATTGTTATGTGTTGTGAATGTGCATAGTTTTAAAGAATCCATTTGAGTAGGATTCAATATTTTCAGATAACAAATAATCATTAAATATTTAGGGGAATGTTAGAGTCGGTTTCTTTTTGTTCTATAAAGGGAATGTTAGAAGTTAAAAAGTAATAAATAAAATAAATGAGGTAAAAATTAGCGCATTGCTTAGTATGTTACTTGAATGTTACTCTGCTCCTAAATCAAATAATTAGGGCATTGCTTAGTATGTTACTTGTATGTTACTCTGCTCGTTAGTCAAATGATTAGAGCATTGCTTAGTATGTTACTTGTATGTTATTCTGCTCGTAAATCAAATAATTAGAGCATTGCTTAGTATGTTACTTGTATGTTTACTCTGCTCGTAAATCAAATAATTAGAGCATTGCTTGGTATGTTACTTGTATGTTACTCTGGCTTTAAATCAAATAATTAGAGCATTGCTTAATATGTTACTTGTATGTTATTCTGCTCGTAAATCAAATGATTAGAGCATTGCTTATTAAATTACTTGTATGTTACTCTGCCCGTAAATCAAATAATTAGAGCATTGCTTAGTATGTTACTTGTATGTTACTCTGCTCGTAAATCAAATGATTAGAGCATTGCTTAGTATGTTACTTGTATGTTACTCTGCTCGTAAATCAAATAATTATAACAGACTGCAGTTACAGTAGAATAGTTGAATGAATGCAGTTACAGTAGAATAGTTGAATGAATCCAGTTACAGTAGAATAGAATAGAAGTACGTTAATAACAATGATAATTTGTATTTTTCACGAAACTCCGTTGAAAATAGTCAAATGGTGTCAGATCGCGTGATCTCGGTGGGCAATTAACATCACCGTTTCCGGAGATTACAATTCATAAAATAATTCTCAATTTGAATGCGGTGTTGTTTTGTATACGACTCCATTTTTATAAATGCCGTTCGTTACACTTCTCAAATGTCACATGAGTCAGGCAAGTCGCGACGCCATCTGTGTTTTATCCAAGAATAAAAAAACCGCTCAATTTGAAAGACCCTATATATAAAGAGCAATCTGCAGTAATTTGAACATATCGAACAAATGAAATAATGAAAGACTGACAAAACAAGTCTATAATGCAAATATTGTGCAATTGAAAAGCGTAAAAGAGGAAGTGTTAATGCCATAACATAGGAAGTAAAAATGACATAATGTATGTCATAAGTACGTGTAAGTAAGACTTTAAAATATATTTATTACTTGTGAATTAAAATTGTTAAATTGAAATATGTACAAAAGATTTAATTTCCAAGAAATAATGAATACTTACCCCTATACCTTCAATGTTTCGTCTTTCAGTAGAATTGATTTTGAAATTTGACTTGGACAATATTTGCACTTTGATTCTTCTTCCCTCGGGAACGGTTATTCTCCACTCGCAACGCATCGATAGAACTGAATTTGTATGGTATATCGGTCCCTCTAAATATCCACTCGGAGCGGTTAAATCACCACCACATGCTATAAATATACACACTCGTATGACATCACATTTCGGTCCCTCTAAATATCCACTCGGAGCGGTTAAATCACCACCACATGCTATAAATATACACACTCATATGACATCACATTTCGGTCCCTCTAAATATCCACTCGGAGCGGTTAAATCACCACCACATGCTATAAATATACACACTTGTATGACATCACATTTCGGTCCCTCTAAATATCCACTCGGAGCGGTTAAATCACCACCACATGCTATAAATATACACACTCGTATGACATCACATTTCGGTCCCTCTAAATATCCACTCGGAGCGGTTAAATCACCACCACATGCTATAAATATACACACTCGTATGACATCACATTTCGGTCCCTCTAAATATCCACTCGGAGCGGTTAAATCACCACCACATGCTATAAATATACACACTCGTATGACATCACATTTCGGTCCCTCTAAATATCCACTCGGAGCGGTTAAATCACCACCACATGCTATAAATATACACACTCGTATGACATCACATTTCGGTCCCTCTAAATATCCACTCGGAGCGGTTAAATCACCACCACATGCTATAAATATACACACTCGTATGACATCACATTTCGGTCCCTCTAAATATCCACTCGGAGCGGTTAAATCACCACCACATGCTATAAATATACACACTCGTATGACATCACATTTCGGTCCCTCTAAATATCCACTCGGAGCGGTTAAATCACCACCACATGCTATAAATATACACACTCGTATGACATCACATTTCGGTCCCTCTAAATATCCACTCGGAGCGGTTAAATCACCACCACATGCTATAAATAGACACACTCTTATGACATCACATTTCGGTCCCTCTAAATATCCACTCGGAGCGGTTAAATCACCACCACATGCTATAAATATACACACTCGTATGACATCACATTTCGGTCCCTCTAAATATCCACTCGGAGCGGTTAAATCACCACCACATGCTATAAATATACACACTCGTATGACATCACATTTCGGTCCCTCTAAATATCCACTCGGAGTGGTTAAATCACCACCACATGCTATAAATATACACACTCGTATGACATTACATTTTATCATTCGGTACAAAACCACCGGTCGTTTCTCGTCAACCATCTTGTGGATGAAAGACACCTAACCGTGCATCGGTTTTCCTGTACAAACTGTTACAAGTACACATTCCCGATAGATCAAACTCACAGTTAAAATGGTGAGGGTTTTAAACCCCCAACATGATTGGCAGGTTTAATGTGTTGCAGCCGAGCATTTGGCAGAGTTTTATATGCGGCTTAATAGCGCTATAAGAATTTATAATAAGCGGCGTATTATAAGCTATAAAAAATGGAATTTAGTGGTAAAATGGTCTAAGAGAACAGTGGACGTGGATCTGCTAGCAATCAGCCATCAGCCATCAGCCATCAGCCATCAGCAATCAGCCATCAGCAATCAGCAATCAGCCATCAGCCATCAGCCATCAGCAATCAGCCATCAGCAATCAGCAATCAGCAATCAGCAATCAGCCATCAGCAATCAGCCATCAGCAATCAGCCATCAGCAATCAGCCATCAGCAATCAGCCATCAGCAATCAGCCATCAGCCATCAGCCATCAGCAATCAGCCATCAGCAATCAGCCATCAGCAATCAGCAATCAGCCATCAGCAATCAGCCATCAGCAATCAGCCATCAGCCATCAGCAATCAGCCATCAGCAATCAGCCATCAGCAATCAGCCATCAGCCATCAGCAATCAAATCTTGGATGCTCGCTTGCTTATCGTAAATGCTAACCGCCAGATATCATTATATGACATAAGGTATTTATTATAAAGGTGAATCTTAGTAAAATCATAAAGCTTTCTAGTTTTAACTTAAGTTATGTTTAAGGCCTTCATATTTATGCCATTAACTAACACAATTGACTGAATGACTATACGCAGGGCCGTCACGTGTATGTGCAGTACGCAGATAGCCAACCCCAGAGGCAGCTATGCTGTGCTATGCTGACCCTTCATATTGTCATAGTTGATCTCAGTTTATACAACTTGGCGAAAAAACGTTTTAATTTATTTTCTAGCTTGAAAAAAAGGTCAAATACATATTATTTTTCCTTTTTGGCAATGGAACTACCTCAGAACGACCAACTGACCAACTGGCCAACTGACCAACTGACCAGCTGACCAACTAACCAGCTGACCAACTAACCAACTGACCAACTGAAAACAATTATAATTCTGGAATAATTTTCTGTACATTATCAATAAAGAACCTCACTAAACCCAAAATACTCGAAACAGTTGTCTTCATTTAACATACATATAGTATATATCGAGCCTTTATACTGCTGCGTACGCTATTGTTTTTTTTTCTTTCCAAGTTGAAAACCAACTTCACCGATCACAATTTCTCGAGTTTATGGCGAGATCCGAGCGAAGATTAGTTCAGCTCAGGACCGAAAGAAACACTTCCATTGTATTTTATCCAGGCGTGGAAAATTGTGGGTCTGTATCCAAAAGGCAAGGGGCCTCTTTTTTTTATTTATTTATGTAAGGGGGGAAAACAGGCCAAATATTGCCCAAATATTTTCATCCCTATAAAAACCATTTAAAATTTACTTATTTCTTTCACAAAAATATTTCCATAACTGGATGTGTGCATTACTATATATGGTCTTAAATATGTTTTTATCTCGCTGGGCGCTGGGCTAGGTGCGGCTGAGCCCTTCGCACCTGCCTCAGGCCGGTCCTGGAAGAATCAACAACACAATCAAGCTCAACTAACTTAACAAATAAACAAGTAAATACTCACTTTCTTTCGATGAATTATATCCAATGAGAAAATCATAATTTAGATTTTGTAATACTTTTCCTTTAGCTTTAAATATAATTTTGGCTTCATTAAACGACGTATAGATAAAAAGATTGGGCCTTAAATTACAAATCTTCTGTGTTAGGGACATTTCTGGAATAATATCATTTTAATTTTAATTAACATATAACACGGTTTATACAAATACTGTTTGACTGATATGATTCAACATTTAACAGGAAAAACTAAAGCGACATTCTTATTTGTATACGTGTATTAGATAGAATACCATTAGAACAGGCTGAATTTATTAACGAAAAGGGACGAGAGCGAAAGAACATTCTTATTTGTATACGTGTATTAGATAGAATACCATTAGAACAGGCTGAATTTATTAACGAAAAGGGACGAGAGCGAGAGAACATTCTTATTTGTATACGTGTATTAGATAGAATACCATTAGAACAGGCTGAATTTATTAACGAAAAGGGACGAGAGCGAGAGAACATTCTTATTTGTATACGTGTATTAGATAGAATACCATTAGAACAGGCTGAATTTATTAACGAAAAGGGACGAGAGCGAGAGAACATTCTTATTTGTATACGTGTATTAGATAGAATACCATTAGAACAGGCTGAATTTATTAACGAAAAGGGACGAGAGCGAGAGCGAGAGCGACAGAACAAATCCTCGACAGTTTTAAGCTCCATAGATTACTATATTAAAAAGTATTTGATTGTGTAAAATGGGAGAAACTGCGGCACGTACTTCTAGAGATGGGAGTACTGGCATACCTTGTGAACCTTATTAAGTCACTGCACCGACATAGTTCTGCAACAGTCAAAGTCGACAACATCACGTCCAAGCAGCTAAAAGTACAAAAGGATGTATGGCAAGGGTGCACCCTCTGTCCCGATTTGTGTAACCTATATATTACAAAGAAAGCACTTGAAGACTGGAACGGCGGAAATGCTATTGGTGGATATTTAAGCTCTCATATTTGAGATATGCAGACGACACGATGTCAATAGCCACATAAGAAGAAGAATAAGAAGAAATGGCCAGGCTCCCTCAAAAGGTGGAACACGAGAACAAGCTCCCCGACCTCTTATGTTAATGATAATAGACGGTAGTAACAACCTGCCACCAAATAATGTGAAACATTTTCTAGAAGAGTACAGCTACGGTTTCCTAAGGGAGTTCGTTATATAGCGCTCGTATTATGATGTGATGCTGGCGCACCGCCAGACGGCAGAAATGAGAACCCACGACTGTCAGTTGCAAACGTCCAACTGACATCTCCCGATATTATTCCACATATTTTGTTTCAACTGGGCTTTTCTATAGTATTTGCTCTTCACATCATATAAAGCTTCATTATTTCTTACAAAATCAATATTTCATCATTTTCGCTGGTCCAAATTACGTTTGCACTCATTTTTTATTTTAAAACGGTGTCCGCTACACGGGAAAAATCGTTCCACGACTGTTTGCTCGGCTATAACGGCCGTCATGCAAATGGCAGCATTGCTATTTAACATTACACTCACAACCAACGCACTCTAGAAACCAACGCCATTGGTTTGCATAGACAATGTTTTGTAGCGTGCGCTATATAACGACACAACCAACGCTCTCTAGGAAACTTTACTGACTTTATTAAACATACTTAGGCTCTAGAAAAACTGGAATGGCAAAAAGTGCAATCTCAAAGCTGGAAAAGATATGGAAGAGCAGAACTATCCCCTACCCCCCTCCCCACGATGGAAATGCGCCTAGTTAAGTCTCTCGTTTTTCAAATATTCATGTATGGCGGGGAAACATGGACTCGGAGAGCAAGCGAGAGGCGTAGAATAGATGCATTTGTAATGTGGGGCTGGAGAAGGTTGTTACGGAGTTTATGAACACCAAGGCTAATAATCAACTCTCCCATTTAGAAGAATTGAGAACACCGACAGATTGTCGACAATATGTCTTCAACGTGTCCTCCGCTTTTTTAAATATGTTGCTTGTGGCTTAGGAGACAGTTTGGAGAAGCTCGTGATTACTGGAGGTGTGGAAGGACGACGCACAAGAGGAAAAATCTCAAGACGTTGGACTGACCAAGTGAGAGACGCAATTAAACTACCCTTAACCCCTGCCCTTCAAGCCGCGGAGTGCAGCGATGGATGGATGGAGAGAAGTGTATCACGGGAGTCACTATACTAACTCATAAGATACTGGACAGAATGGGATGAATTTATATTGATTTATTGTTTCTGTTTTACTAAACTTAAAACATGGTTTAAAAAATTTGGCATGGGTTTAATTAAATTTTATAATATCATTGTTTAAAACTATATGCATGCGCATGGTATAATATTCATAGATCACTTTGAAAAGGGAAAATGCATCAATAGCGAATATTATCATATATTATCCTTTTGTTTTACAAATTTGTTGACATTTTATTCCTAGTAAAGATTTTCATTTATATTATTTTGAAGATTATTGTTATTTTAATGTGTAGTGGGTGAATGTATCATACAAGTAGATTTGTCTGTTTTAATGTGTAGTGGGTGAATGTATCATACAAGTAGATTTGTCTGTTTTAATGTGTAGTGGGTGAATGTATCATACAAGTAGATTTGTCTGTTTTAATGTGTAGTGGGTGAATGTATCATACAAGTAGATTTGTCTGTTTTAATGTGTAGTGGGTGAATGTATCATACAAATAGATTTGTCTGTTTTAATGTGTAGTGGGCGAATGTATTATACAAGTAGATTTGTCTGTTTTAATGTGTAGTGGGCGAATGTATTATACAAGTAGATTTGTCTGTTTTAATGTGTAGTGGGTGAATGTACCATACAAGTAGATTTGTCTGTTTTAATGTGTGGTGGGTGAATGTATTATACAAGTAGATTTGTCTGTTTTAATGTGTAGTGGGTGAATGTACCATACAAGTAGATTTGTCTGTTTTAATGTGTGGTGGGTGAATGTATTATACAAGTAGATTTGTCTGTTTTAATGTGTAGTGGGTGAATGTACCATACAAGTAGATTTGTCTGTTTTAATGTGTGGTGGGTGAATGTATTATACAAGTAGATTTGTCTGTTTTAATGTGTAGTAGGTGAATGTATTATACAAGTAGATTTGTCTGTTTTAATGTGTAACGGGTAAATGTATCATACAAGTAGATTTGTCTGTTTTTACTTTACTCAACATTTATTGTGTATATTATTTTTTAATGCATGGCTCGGACCTTCTGAGACCAAGTGAGAATGGTTAAAGTGTTTCTCAACCTTTTAAGTTTTACAACTCCTCCGACTAAAGAGAAAAATGTATGATATTAAGACTTCACGACCCCCTGTAAAAACGTTATATCTTGTTCATGTTCCCCTTTTACATACGAGTATGTTAAGCCTTATCAGGTAAGATGGATAATGTTTTGGACTTAAGACATCAGGTAATGTGTTCGTTTTCCTTAAAAATGGTTTATTTTCCATTTATACACGTTAATTTTATTTTCTTGAACCTTCTGATATCTCATCAACAGGTTGAGAGAAACTTCGATTCAAAGTGTTAATCTAATACCTGTTGTATTTATAGGAAGAACATCAAATACTTCTAGGGACATAAGTTGACAGTTGTCCGAGTTCATCAGTCGCATGCCTGTCAAGTTGATCAGAATATTGTGGTCCAAGGGGACTATCAGTCTCCACTCGCATTCCACATCTCCTTGCATCAAATACACGGCGAGTCCCTTAGGGGCGCTGATCGACCCCCTGCTGCCGTACATAGTTCCACCGCATATATCTGTTAAATAAATATTATACTTGTATTATAAAAATTACATCTACCATATGTTTAAAACTAATTCAATTTTCTGTATCAATGGAATTTCTGTATCACACATTTTGATAAAAGTTAAGTCAAATGTTTTATTTTCAGTACTCGTAGAGTCAAAATATAATTAAAAAATAGAGAAAATCCCGCTTTGCTATTAACCGGTCTGATCAATCGACTAACATACGGCATATACTAACATATAGTATATGTGCCGTATTGTGAAACAATTCTATATATTAAATCATTTAAACAATTCATGTAGTCAAAATTAAAATTTGAGTTAAAGTTTCTTAAATTTTATTTTATTTCAAAAGTCAAATATCCTTTTAGTCAAAATGTCATGAAAAAAAGTAATTAAATTCAAAATTGCTACAATATATGAGAGAAGTGATCTATGCAAATCAACAATAAAATAACCCCCATATATATACATATCCTCACACCGTTTCCCTCTCAGGATAGATAGAAAAGATGGAGCGCCAAACTTTCCTATTGCGACATAATATGCATCTCTACTTATCTATATCTGCATAATATTACAGTGCACACCCTGTTATACCGCTCTTATAATGTCTTTACTTTCTTCAAAATATATTGTAATTCTCTCCATCTAACCATACTTCTCGGTTGGTTTCCCTTTATGAGGCCTTCCATTCACATACTCGTATGTTTAGATAATCTGTCTCGGAGTGTTCTTGTTCATCTTATTTCATATACCGGAGTCAAGTTCACATTCACCCCTCATAAATTTATGTTATTAACTTAATTCACTCCATCTAACCATACTTCTCGGTTGGTTTCCCTTTATGAGGCCTTCCATTCACATACTCGTATGTTTAGATAATCTGTCTCGGAGTCTTCTTGTTCATCTTATTTCATATACCGGAGTCAAGTTCACATTCACCCCTCATAAATTTATGTTATTAACTTAATTCACTCCATCTAACCATACTTCTCGGTTGGTTTCCCTTTATGAGGCCTTCCATTCACATACTCGTATGTTTTGATAATCTGTCTCGGAGTGTTCTTGTTCGTCTTATTTCATATACCGGAGTCAAGTTCACATTCACCCCTCATAAATTTATGTTATTAACTTAATTCACTCCATCTAACCATACTTGTCGGTTGGTTTCCCTTTACGAGCCCTTCCATTCACATACTCGTATGTTTAGATAATCTGTCTCGGAGTGTTCTTGTTCATCTTATTTCATATACCGGAGTCAAGTTCACATTCACCCCTCATAAATTTATGTTATTAACTTAATTCACTCCATCTAACCATACTTCTCGGTTGGTTTCCCTTTACGAGGCCTTCCATTCACATACTCGTATGTTTAGATAATCTGTCTCGGAGTGTTCTTGTTCATCTTATTTCATATACCGGAGTCAAGTTCACATTCACCCCTCATAAATTTATGTTATTAACTTAATTCACTCCATCTAACCATACTTCTCGGTTGGTTTCCCTTTACGAGGCCTTCCATTCACATCCTCGTATGTTTAGATAATCTGTCTCGGAGTGTTCTTGTTCATCTTATTTCATATACCGGAGTCAAGTTCACATTCACCCCTCATAAATTTATGTTATTAACTTAATTCACTCCATCTAACCATACTTCTCGGTTGGTTTCCCTTTACGAGGCCTTCCATTCACATACTCGTATGTTTAGATAATCTGTCTCGGAGTCTTCTTGTTCATCTTATTTCATATACCGGAGTCAAGTTCACATTCACCCCTCATAAATTTATGTTATTAACTTAATTCACTCCATCTAACCATACTTCTCGGTTGGTTTCCCTTTATGAGGCCTTCCATTCACATACTCGTATGTTTTGATAATCTGTCTCGGAGTGTTCTTGTTCATCTTATTTCATATACCGGAGTCAAGTTCACACTCACCCCTCATAGCTTTATGTTATTATTGTAACTTAACTGACATACGTTGTCATTCTATGTATTTATCTATCTCTCCGCGCATACATTTTTACTATTATATATTTCTTAATAAATAGCCATGAAGTCTTTCCATGTCCAAACTTATACAATATATATTTTTTCAATTCATTCCGACAAAAATGAGTTCTTCACTTTACTCTTGTAAGTAAATAATACTCAAAGTCATACAATATGAAAGTTCATACAATGCCCGCACTGACACTGACAGTAACAGACTGACTGTCTAATCTTATTCGTTATGCAGAAAATATACAAACAACTGTTAATAATAAACCACGTCATTGGGAGGGAACAAAACGTGAAGTATTCAAAATCAGATTCAAACATCTTTACTTACCAATTGATATTTTAGCTTTGAATCCATTCCTCGGATCTGCAGTGTCGGTAAGGAAGTGTATGTATATAATATTGCTCGAAGTTTTCAGAGTTCCAGGAGCCTTGGTGCAATATCGGCCCAACAACTTGGAATACTCCGTACCGCCGTCCCTCACTTCCACATATTCCAAAGCGCATCTGTAACAAAACATTTATCATTATTTTAAACAACAATATATAATAGTATAGTAGTGTTTCATCTTATAATTAGAAGTTCAAATTGACTTACAATTAATATAAAAAACACTTTATGGTGAATTTCTACGCGTATGTTGTCTTTATTTTAAAATATTACATAACCAAAAATTATATACAGTGTAGTACAGGAAAACGGTTCTGTGCGAAGATCAATTGTATCATGATATTATTTCCCACTTTAAGCGGCTGATCAATCGGTCAATACGGTTGTCATTTACTCCCATTCAGAAGAGTTAAGCGAAATCAGCTCAACCCTCAATCGGAAGAGCTAAACGAGAATGATCTCCTTCAACTTGAAGAAAATCGTGCGTATTAAGAAGAAGATAAGGAGTGTGAGCGAGAACAAAATGATATTGTTAAGAAGTTAATTGAGGTTTTCCTGTAATACTATATAGCATACTCGTATTAGGAAGTTCGTGCGACTTTCGGTCGAGTTCATTACATCGACTTGTACATATAACCCAAGTTTTGATGTGTATCATTTAGCACAGATATGCATCAGTGAATCGGCACACTTTCACTTGATATGTATTTTTTGTGATTTCGAACCCTTTTTAGCGTGTGCCCTAGTAGGACGTGCTGATGATGATGTTGTTGACATCTCTGTATTCGCTTTAGTCGAATTCTGTGTTCCTTTTCGTTCGGGGTCATCAATTTAGCGGGATTGTTAATTTGATACGTCGTGATGATTTTGATTTGTTTGTATTTAAAATAAAATACGTCGATTCAGGAATGCGATAAAAGTGAGAGTGAATAGTCAATAAATAGTAAACAGAAATGAATGGTCAAGCGAATAATAACAAGTGCCTTTATTCATCGATAAGTAGGTATATATAGAATTTCAGAACGGGACGCGTGACTGCGTCCGCGGTATATCTCGATCTCACTCCTGCGCGTGCTGAGGTGGTCGCAAGCGCTGCGGATAATACAGTGGGTAGGATATTTATTGTCGAAACGGCGAGACGGCGTGATATGTTCTCTTTCTACCTTGGAATGCGATGTAAATATTATTTGCGTGTAAACAGTGTTGACGTTCTGTGACAATAAATATCCTACCCACTGTATTATCCGCAGCGCTTGCGACCACCTCAGCACTGTGGTATGTGACAATTGTCCATATCCAGAGGTTGATTCATCGGTCGTTGACCCTGCATGTTGACAATATTTTAGGGACGTGGGTACCCTACACCTTTAAAAATGTCAGTTAAACATAATGTTATTCGAGCATGTTTGCTTTATGAATACAAACTTGTTTCAAAAGCTGAAGAGACTCACCGTGAGAGATACTCGTATGTATGGCATTTGGAGAAGATGTTATTATAAAAGAATGTACCACACAGAAGTGGTCTAGAAAAATTTCTATCTGGTGATAAATAACTCGAAGATTTACTCCATCCAGGATAACTTTGCATTATTGATAATGAATAATTACATGTTGTCATTGAAAATAATGTGAAAGTAACGAGTCGAGAACTTTCTGAAATGTTCCGAGTCAGTGATGACAAAAAATTTGTCTACCTTATCATCAAATTGGAAAATCATGGAAGCTAGGCAAATGGGTTACTTTAAAAACAGCCAGGATTAGTCAATCAACTATACTCTTATTTTTACAGTATAATACAAGACCTCATACTGAAAGATGCGCTTTAGGATGATAAAAATGTGCTTCAGGATGGGAAACACCAAACACCACCTCCCACATTCTCTCGAGATTTCCTCTAGACAATCATCACCTTTTCTTTAAATTAGATAATCACACGCAAAATAGACAATTCACCGATAAAACAGAGATCATAGCGGAGTTGTAATAAAGCGGAATCTACAAACTTGTATCTCATTGGGAAAGAAATAAAGAAATATCACATCTATACGAGTATATGATATTATGTGTTTAGTGTGTAGGGAATACCGACATCCCTAAATATTGTCAACATGCACGGTCAACGACCGATGAATCAACCTTTGAATATGTACAAAGATCACATACCAGAACGTCAATATTGTTTACACGATAATAATATTTACGTCGCATTCCACGGTAGAGAGAGAGCGCATCGCGTTGTCTCACCGTTTCGGCAATAAATATTCTACCCACTATATCATTGGCAACGTCTGCGACCACCTCGGCACGCACAGGAGTGAGATCAAGATATACTGCGGACGCATTCACGCGTCCCGTTCTGAAATTATATATATATATACCTACTTATCAACAAATAAAGAGCACTTATTATTATTCACTTGACCATTCATCGCTGTTTACTATTTATCGATTATTTACTCTCACTTTTTCGCATTCCTGAATCGACGTATTTTATTTTAAATACAAAACAAATCAAAATCATCACGACGTATCAAATTAAGCATTCCGCTAAAAGTGTTTAGAAAAACATATGATACAAGTACAAAGTAACCTTTGTGAATATTCCAATATGTGATAGAGTTTTATGTTACATTGTATAATAATTATACAGATCTAGGGTAGTTATTATCATTTATTTTTTAAGTGAAACTTCTACGAGTATTAACGCGGTAAGGCCGATTGGCCTGAACGTCACGAAAAGTGAAACGGTGTATTATATATTATTATTATTAAATTATTATTTATTATTATTCAATATTTTGTAAATTATTATTAATTTTTTTAATATTAATACAATAATTATTTATTATTAATAATAATTAATATTATTTTAATAATATCCCACACTATGAAAATCTATGAGTGAATTATAAACTCGAGAATCAGGAATTTGGTGGAAATACATGACAACCAGTGTGGCTTCGTATCGGGAAAATCAACAGTAGATGCCATTCAAACCGTTAGACTTCTTGTCGAAAAACACCGCGATGCCAAGAAAGACCTTCATATGGTCTTCATCAATCTTGAAAAAGCATTTGACAGGGTCCCTAGAAGCCTAATTTGGGCAGCACATAGTGTACCAGAAAAGTATGTACTTGCCATCCAGGACATGTACGATAACGTGACAACGCAAGTGAGGTGCACTTCACCAGAATTTCCTGTAAAGGTGGGGGTACATCAAGGATCGTTTGTCAGCTTTAATAAAAATGTTTGTCAGCTTTAATTAGATTATAGCAAATAAAAATGAAATGAATGTAAGATTATTTAACATATTAATGTATCATAATTACAATGCTAACAACGTATGATAACGTGAAAACCTGTAAAGGTGGGGGTACATCAAGGATCGGTACTTAGTCCGCAACTGTTCATCTTAGTCATGGATTATTTAACTAACCAGGAAATGGACAGTCTCCTAAAGATCCTACTATTTGCAGACGATATCGTATTAATAAGTGAAAAACATGAAGACCTGCAAAATAGTCTGGAAAGGTGGAGAAGAATCTTGGTGGACAATGGATTGAGACTGAGCAGAAAGAAAATAGAGTATCTGTACCTACCATTCGAGAACACAAATGCTGTCACTCCCGTAATGCAAATGGATGGAGAAACATTGCCAAATTTTGACTCCTTTAAGTATCTTGGGTCACTCATCCATAGCGATGGAGGATGTGCAGCAGATGTAACACATAGAATTAGTGTGGGATGGATGAAGTTTAGATCAATGACGGGAGTTCTATGTGATCCGAAAATCTCAGTAAAGTTAAAAGGAAAAGTATACCAAACGATTGTCATTGTCAGACCCGCACTCCTCTATGGCTCCGAATGCTGGACGATGTATAACTCTTACTCTAGGCAACTAGAAACTACTGAAATGTGCATGCTAAGATGGTCAGCTGATATGTCCCTAAGAGACAAAATAAAAAGCTCACGCATTCGTGGAAGTCTAGGTGTTACAGACATCAACAGCAAGATGGAGGAAAGGCGATTGAGATGGTATGGGCACGTTGGACGCAGAGCACCCGATCACATTGTGAACCAGGCAATCTCCATGGATCTTCCTCGAATAACAACCAGAGGAAAACCAAAGAATTCATGGGTGGTGCAAAAAGATAACCTGATGCGGAGGCACGGCCTGGGGGACGTAGTCCGGGACAGAAGAGCATACAACCTGAGGACGAGGAGAGTTGACCCCAACAGTCTTCGCAGACAGTGAGTTGGGATGGAGCCAGGGAGAAGAATAATTAATAATGTGTATTATATTATTATGTATTATTAAAATTATTATTTTTTTAAATTTAAATTTTTTTTTTGTTAAGTACATATTATTTTTATATTTAACATTTATTAATTATTTTTTTTTATATTAAATTACCGAACAGAAAACAGCAATATTTTTAATGCTAAGTTTTTTGCTATTTCCCAACATTCTGATTTGGTGGACATGTTCTTTTTTTAATATTACCTCCTTAAATATATATGATGAAGATCATTAAAACTGGCGCGCGATGTATAATTATTTATAAAATGACATTCTCAACATATAATAAACATCCATACTCATCATTATCAGGAGTCAGATCAAATCTATCGATGAAATCCAAGCGAAGTCTTTCCCCTGGTTTAGTCAATATAGTCCAAACGCATTCAGAGTGTGGATGTGGTATGTTAGGATAATTGGGTGTTGAAATCTCAGTTGAATTGTACTCTTGCGATAGTCTTATACGGTCACCGCAAACATTTGATTTTTCCGAAAATCTAAGAGTGAAGAAATTCTGAAAAAAATATTTCAAATTTTTGACATATTACGCATAGCAATTTCATTTGTTCTATGCCAACTAATTAGCGATAAATAGCAATTTCATTCGTTTTATGCCAACTGAAAAGCGATAAATATTTATTTTATTATATAATAAAATAACTGTATTAAATTTAAAAAAATTACAAACACTCGCATGTCAATTGTCCAATATATTATATAAGGAAAATACAACAATTTTAAATTAGACACATCATTCAATAATAGTTCTATTCTGACTGATTTTAACAACTTTAGTGGCTTAACTGGTAAAATGTTTGACTTCCCCCAAAGAAGATTTCCAGTCTGGTTAAAGGGTTCGTTACAATACAGCAATTGCAGTTATAATACCAACTAGTATCTCACCTGCTATAGCGGTTCTAAATGTTTGACTTCACCCCGAAGAAGGTTTCCAGTCTGGTTAAAGGGTTCGTTACAAAACAGCAATTGCAGTTATAATACCAACTAGTATCTCACCTGCTATAGTGGTTCTAAATGTTTGACTTCACCCCGAAGAAGGTTTCCAGCCTGGTTAAAGAGTCCGTTACAATACAGCAATTGCAGTTATAATACCAACTAGTGTCTCACCTGCTATAGTGGTTCTAAATGTTTGACTTCACCCCGAAGAAGGTTTCCAGCCTGGTTAAAGAGTCCGTTACAATACAGCAATTGCAGTTATAATACCAACTAGTGTCTCACCTGCTATAGTGGTTCTAAATGTTTGACTTCACCCCGAAGAAGGTTTCCAGCCTGGTTAAAGAGTCCGTTACAATACAGCAATTGCAGTTATAATACCAACTAGTGTCTCACCTGCTATAGTGGTTCTAAAATCCAATTCGGTATACAGATCACATACAGATAAATTTATGAAGGTTTCCTCGTTGATATTCTTCCCTCGGCAAGTTTTCTGCGATTTTATTACTAAATATATTTTTCTAAATATATGCAGATGCGACAAACTACCCAATCTGATGGCTGCAGCCACCACCTTCCTACCGTTACATTTGACTTGTTTTATATTTTAATATTATACCTTATAATCATCTGTCAATAAGATTGTGTTTGTGTTCCAGTCCTGATTTAGGATGACGAGAGCCCGCTTTGTAAACTGTTACCAGGTTGCATTGGGGCAAATTTGTGAGCTGTCACAGGACTCATCCTAGAATTTCCGAACTATAGCTCTACTGTAATTTATTTCCATCAAACACTGTTTATTCCACTTTTTTGTGATTGTATAATCCTACCGGTTTCAAGGTGCACACCTCATCTTCAAGACTAAAGAGTCTTGTTTGTGCTCCTCTGAAGATGAGATGAAAGCCTTGAAACCGGTAGGGTTATACCGTTAAAAAAAAGCGGAATAAGCAGTGTTTGATAAAAATAAATTACAATGTCTTTAAACCTCCACAAATTTAATGCCTTAACTATAAACAACATATAGATCTACTCCTGTCCTCTCTTCGGGAGTTTACTGTACCCGCAAATACCGGCGAGTGGATGTCTCCGAGCTGACTACCACTTACTCTCATGATACTCGACTAGTCGCATTGAACTCTGTATACCTACGAATATATTCAATAAAAACACTTTTCTATTTCGCGGCACCCTAAGTGAATGAAAAGAATTTTAGACTTCCAAATAAAAACCTTACCTATTAGTACGATGGGCAAGTCTGTTGTTCACCACACTATTGGCGAAGCCGGATACTACATGAACAAGAACAGAGTTATCCGATGGGCAAGCCTGTTGTTCACCACACTATTGGCGAAGCCGGATACTACATGAACAAGAACATAGTTATCCGATGGGCAAGCCTGTTGTTCACCACACTATTGGCGAAGCCGGATACTACATGAACAAGAACATAGTTATCCGATGGGCAAGCCTGTTGTTCACCACACTATTAGCGAAGCCGGATACTACATGAACAAGAACAGAGTTACCCGATGGGCAAGCCTGTTGTTCACCACCCTATTAGCGAAGCCGGATACTACATGAACAAGAACAGAGTTATCCGATGGGCAAGCCTGTTGTTCACCACACTATTAGCGAAGCCGGATACTACATGAACAAGAACAGAGTTATCCGATGGGCAAGCCTTTTGTTCACCACACTATTAGCGAAGCCGGATACTACATGAACAAGAACATAGTTATCCGATGGGCAAGCCTGTTGTTCACCACACTATTAGCGAAGCCGGATACTACATGAACAAGAACATAGTTATCCGATGGGCAAGCCTGTTGTTCACCACACTATTAGCGAAGCCGGATACTACATGAACAAGAACAGAGTTATCCGATGGGCAGGCCTGTTGTTCACCACACTATTGGCGAAACCGGATACTACATGAACAAGAACAGAGTTATCCGATGGGCAAGCCTGTTGTTCACCACACTATTAGCGAAGCCGGATACTACATGAACAAGAACATAGTTATCCGATGGGCAAGCCTGTTGTTCACCACACTATTGGCGAAGCCGGATACTACATGAACAAGAACATAGTTATCCGATGGGCAAGCCTGTTGTTCACCACACTATTAGCGAAGCCGGATACTACATGAACAAGAACAGAGTTACCCGATGGGCAAGCCTGTTGTTCACCACACTATTAGCGAAGCCGGATACTACATGAACAAGAACAGAGTTATCCGATGGGCAGGCCTGTTGTTCACCACACTATTGGCGAAACCGGATACTACATGAACAAGAACAGAGTTATCCGATGGGCAAGCCTGTTGTTCACCACACTATTGGCGAAACCGGATACTACATGAACAAGAACAGAGTTATCCGATGGGCAAGCCTGTTGTTCACCACACTATTGGTGAAGCCGGATACTACATGAAGAAGAACATAGTTATCCGATGGGCAAGCCTGTTGTTCACCACACTATTAGCGAAGCCGGATACTACATGAACAAGAACATAGTTATCCGATGGGCAAGCCTGTTGTTCACCACACTATTGGCGAAACCGGATACTACATGAACAAGAACAGAGTTATCCGATGGGCAAGCCTGTTGTTCACCACACTATCGGCGAAACCGGATACTAACATACATGAACAAGAACAGAGTTATCCGTGATGTGTCATGTTAGTCGGATGCCGCTTTCTATCATCGTTATCGTATCAGCACATTGAATTAATATTAATTGAATTAAGATTGCCTGGTATTATTCTAATATTCAAAATCCAACAGTTCCCGAGAGCTGATAGGTGCACACTTCGTCTGGCCCGAACAAACGTCTGCCCCGTGTACGCATACATACGAGTATGTTAATACGTACCATCATGCCATGTACAGTCGAGGTAGGTGGACACACATTCTTTAGACTACGTCAAGTTAAAAACAATATAAAATAAATCTTACCGCTGAATAATTAGAAAACGGCTTGTAATTATAATGACACTTAATATAGACCCGGTTGCCTGTAGACGTGAGGTTTTCTGGTGGTGTATTTCCGCAATACTTTCCTATTCCCAGGAAAGGTGAATGTACATCCTCACCATTGTAAATCTGAAAAGAAAATGTTGTGACTATACGGTAGAATGTCGCTTACAAGTTGTGACTATACGGTAGAATGTCGCTTACAAGTTGTGACTATACGGTAGAATGTCGCTTACAAGTTGTGACTATACGGTAGAATGTCGCTTACAAGTTGTGACTATACGGTAGAATGTCGCTTACAAGTTGTGACTTTACGGTAGAATGTCGCTTACAAGTTTTCGAGTGTTATTTTACTTCGAAAATATCATCCGTTGTCTTTAATGAACAAATCTCGGAATTGATTAGAATTCGAGTTCTGACAAGAATGACTGGACTTCGGGACATATTTCTAACACTACATCAGGGCGTGGATAAAAAAATAACGATTGCATTTTGTTTAATTGAAATATTATAGCGCATGGTTTAATTTATTTACAATGCGTTTTTTACTATAACAAATCACAACTATCTTCAGTGTTATCGACAATACTGAGCTCGGGATATTCGGGAGACATTTGTATTTAAATTTAACTTTTTTTTTTAAACTTCCGACGAACTTCAGAAAGTTTCAAATAATTATTGTTATGATATATGCCAAAAATCCTCATTAATTTAATGTAATAAGTAGTGTGACCTAATTATATGTATGGTATTGTAGGAATACCTACCCAGATAAATAAATAAATAAATAATTGTCAAAATGAATAAGTGAATTGTTAAACACAATTGAATTAAATTAATTATTGTTAATAATAAACATACAGGGGCAATGACCGATGAAGAATTCAGGGATTGTTACACGCTACGAACAACAACAATATTTACTATTTTATAGTATCTGCGACTCGCCTAGTCATCTCCAAATATAAATAATTAACCTACCGCCAGTCCATGCGCCAGAGCGAGATACAATATGTATCGCGAACTGGTTCATTCATTGGTATAAATTGTCCGCACTCTGAGAAATAAACATACTTTTATTGTCATCCATTCAACTGTCAAGACTTATTATTTATCGTCCGTTGTCACTTTCATTTTTATATATCCGCATTCCTGAGTCTATATTTATCACTACAAATCAAGATCATCATGACTTATAGAAATAAGCAATCCGCTATATTGATGACTCTGTACGAGAAGTAACGCAGAATCAACTAAAACGAAGATAACGATGTCGATATCAAAATCATCAGCACGTCCTAATAGGACACACGCTACACAGATAACGCACATCGCTACAGTATGGTGTATGATTGGCGTACTGCACGAATTCAAAGGTACCAACAACCCATCGCACACAATATTCTCCATACATTTATCAAAAACATATTTAAGGAATCGGTAACATCGAGAAAATGTTTGACAAGATTAATCACAACACTACGAGTACATGCTCCATAGTACGAGTACATGCGTTCCCAGCATGTAACATTCAATTAAAGGTATCTTATTTGATTATTTTCCCATCTTAACTGTTACATCAGGTAGTAAATTGTTCAAATTCAGGTAAATACGTTTTAACAAACAATATTTGAAAATAAAACATCCGCTATAACTGCTAAAACTTCTAGCTTACAGCATTATGTGTATACAGCATATGGTATATACTCGTACTTCATGTATACACAGCTTATATACTTCCAGCTTACGGCGTTTGTGCTATGCCCATTGTCTGGAAATTAAATGTCTCTAATATTTTGGCGACCTTCCGCAATCGTACGTACTTACCAGTAAATAACTTTTGCAATTAGCGACATCAGTATTTCTAGCGTCAAATTTGAGAAAATCTAAATTGACTTGTTTTCCAGGCCTGACAGTAACTTTCCATTTACATTCAAATGAGAACCTCATTAGAGATTTGATCCCTCGGCGATTGATCATCGGGAAAAATGGTGTGAGAATACCCGAAGAATCGGTTATGTTATTTCCGCAATCTAAAAAAATAAATATAAATTAGATACATATAAAATCCATTATATGGTAACATTAAGCCGCGCCAATAGGTAACCTATTGTATATTAGATCATTTCTTTCAAATGGCAACCTCCACGGTCTAATCGATAAGATTCCTCTTTCGGCCCGTTGTAGGTTGGTTCAATTCCCATTGATAACATCATTTTTCTAAAGGGTTTGAGACTGGTTTTTACTCGAGGCTCGTTTCACACCTTTCTAATACCACATATCAGGTTGGGGGTTTATTTTGCTTCTTTAGTATGTACTTCTTGAGTTCCGCCGTTTCAATTTTTCCATTTTTTTATGCTTAACTAAGGTTTTAATTCGAAGATTATTTATTGTATTTTTCTATATGTAACAAGTAGATAAAATACATCCCCATTCTCCACTTACACTATAGTGCCATCAGCATACATTCCTATTGTATTTTTCTAAATGTAACAAGTAAATAAAATACATCCCCATTCTCCACTAACACTATAGTGTCATCAGCATACATTCCTATTGTATTTTTCTATATGTAACAAGTAAATAAAATACATCCCCATTCTCCACTAACACTATAGTGTCATCAGCATACATTCCTATTGTATTTTTCTAAATGTAACAAGTAGATAAAATACAACCCCATTCTCCACTAATACTATAGTGTCATCAGCATACATTCCAATTGTATTTTTTTATATGTAACAAGAAGATAAAATACATCCCCACTCTCCACTAACACTAGTGTCATCAGCATACATTCCTATTGTATTTTTCTATATGTAACAAGTAGACAAAATACATTCGCATTCTCCACTAACACTATAGTGTCATCAGCATAAATTCCTATTGTATTTTTTTTATATGTAACAAGTAGATAAAATACATCCCCACTCTCCACTAACACTATAGTGTCATCAGCATACATTCCTATTGTATTTTTCTATATGTAACAAGTAGATAAAATACATCCCCATTCTCCACTAATACTACAGTGTCATCAGCATACATTTCTATTGTATTTTTCTATATGTAACGAGTAGATAAAATACATCCCCATTCTCCACTAACACTATAGTGTCATCAGCATACATTCCTATTGTATTTTTCTAAATGTAACAAGTAGATAAAATACAACCCCATTCTCCACTAACACTCTAGTGTCATCAGCATACATTCCTATTGTATTTTTCTATATGTAACAAGTAGATAAAATACATCCCCATTCTCCACTAACACTATAGTGTCATCAGCATACATTCCTATTGTATTTTTCTAAATGTAACAAGTAGATAAAATACAACCCCATTCTCCACTAACACTCTAGTGTCATCAGCATACATTCCTATTGTATTTTTCTATATGTAACAAGTAGATAAAATACATCCCCATTCTCTACTAACACTATAGTGTCATCAGCATACATTCCTATTGTATTTTTCTAAATGTAACAAGTAAATAAAATACATCCCCATTCTCCACTAACACTATAGTGTCATCAGCATACATTCCTATTGTATTTTTCTATATGTAACAAGTAAATAAAATACATCCCCATTCTCCACTAACACTATAGTGTCATCAGCATACATTCCTATTGTATTTTTCTAAATGTAACAAGTAGATAAAATACAACCCCATTCTCCACTAACACTATAGTGTCATCAGCATACATTCCTATTGTATTTTTCTAAATGTAACAAGTAGATAAAATACAACCCCATTCTCCACTAACACTATAGTGTCATCAGCATACATTCCTATTGTATTTTTCTATATGTAACAAGTAGATAAAAAAAATCCCCATTCCCCACTGACACTATAGTGTCATCAGCATACATTCCTATTGTATTTTTCTATATGTAACGAGTGGATAAGTTATGCAAATGAATTTAGGTTTTTAAAAGTCATCCCCATTCTCCACTAACACTATAGTGTCATCAGCATACATTCCTATTGTATTTTTCTATATGTAACGAGTGGATAAGTTATGCAAATGAATTTAGGTTTCTAAAAGTCATCCCCATTCTCCACTAACACTATAGCGTCATCAGCATACATTCCTATTGTATTTTTCTATATGTAACGAGTGGATAAGTTATGCAAATGAATTTAGGTTTCTAAAAGTCATCCCCATTCTCCACTAACACTATAGTGTCATTAGCATACATTCCTATTGTATTTTTCTATATGTAACGAGTGGATAAGTTATGCAAATGAATTTAGGTTTCTAAAAGTCATCCCCATTCTCCACTAACACTATAGTGTCATCAGCATACATTCCTATTTTATTTTTCTATATGTAACGAGTGGATAAGTTATGCAAATGAATTTAGGTTTCTAAAAGTCATCCCCATTCTCCACTAACACTATAGTGTCATCAGCATACATTCCTATTCAACATTTGTACACCATTTATTGATCTCTGTTGTTCCTTCTCACGTGAATTTCTATAAATATTGAACAATCAGGGTGATAAACCAGTAAATAAATCCTTGTTTTACCCATTTTGTAATACTAAATCTCTCATTACAGTCAAGGAGCCATTTACTCTAATAAATGTTTTACATTCAATGCCTTGTTTTTGTATAATATTATTATATTACCCTTGCACACAGTACAGCCTAATGTGTATATTGCCATGTGATAATTTCTCGCAACCAACTGAAATACGTGAAACACGCCCAAAGTGAAAAACAGACTGATACTCTTCTTAAAAATAATTTTAAAAAAATATTATTAAAGAAGTTATCGTTAATTAAATTTACTTTATTAATAATAGCTAGTAAATAGACTCGTAAATGTCTGTCATATATTTTTATTTTGTATTACAAATAATTTTTTACAGCCGGCCGTGCGATATTGTGTTATGTCAGGCCACCCACCCGCGCGATGTAGTTTGCCAAGCTAGTTTAACTTCAGCATGTGTTGAAGCATGCGACGTGACATAGCAACTCCTGACCAAATGTGGTAGCGGTTGTGATCACAGCCGGCCGTGCGATATTGTGTTATGTCAGGCCACCCACCCGCGCGATGTAGTTTACCAAACTAGTTTAGCTACAGCATGTGTTGAAGCATGCGACGTGACATAGCAACTCCTGACCAAATGTGGTAGCGGTTGTGATCACAGCCGGCCGTGCGATATTGTGTTATGTCAGGCCACCCACCCGCGCGATGTAGTTTACCAAACTAGTTTAGCTACAGCATGTGTTGAAGCATGCGACGTGACATAGCAACTCCTGACCAAATGTGGTAGCGGTTGTGATCACAGCCGGCCGTGCGATATTGTGTTATGTCAGGCCACCCACCCGCGCGATGTAGTTTACCAAACTAGTTTAGCTACAGCATGTGTTGAAGCATGCGACGTGACATAGCAACTCCTGACCAAATGTGGTAGCGGTTGTGATCACAGCCGGCCGTGCGATATTGTGTTATGTCAGGCCACCCACCCGCGCGATGTAGTTTACCAAACTAGTTTAGCTACAGCATGTGTTGAAGCATGCGACGTGACATAGCAACTCCTGACCAAATGTGGTAGCGGTTGTGATCACAGCCGGCCGTGCGATATTGTGTTATGTCAGGCCACCCACCCGCGCGATGTAGTTTACCAAACTAGTTTAGCTACAGCATGTGTTGAAGCATGCGACGTGACATAGCAACTCCTGACCAAATGTGGTAGCGGTTGTGATCACAGCCGGCCGTGCGATATTGTGTTATGTCAGGCCACCCACCCGCGCGATGTAGTTTACCAAACTAGTTTAGCTACAGCATGTGTTGAAGCATGCGACGTGACATAGCAACTCCTGACCAAATGTGGTAGCGGTTGTGATCACAGCCGGCCGTGCGATATTGTGTTATGTCAGGCCACCCACCCGCGCGATGTAGTTTACCAAACTAGTTTAGCTACAGCATGTGTTGAAGCATGCGACGTGACATAGCAACTCCTGACCAAATGTGGTAGCGGTTGTGATCACAGCCGGCCGTGCGATATTGTGTTATGTCAGGCCACCCACCCGCGCGATGTAGTTTACCAAACTAGTTTAGCTACAGCATGTGTTGAAGCATGCGACGTGACATAGCAACTCCTGACCAAATGTGGTAGCGGTTGTGATCACAGCCGGCCGTGCGATATTGTGTTATGTCAGGCCACCCACCCGCGCGATGTAGTTTACCAAACTAGTTTAGCTACAGCATGTGTTGAAGCATGCGACGTGACATAGCAACTCCTGACCAAATGTGGTAGCGGTTGTGATCACAGCCGGCCGTGCGATATTGTGTTATGTCAGGCCACCCACCCGCGCGATGTAGTTTACCAAACTAGTTTAGCTACAGCATGTGTTGAAGCATGCGACGTGACATAGCAACTCCTGACCAAATGTGGTAGCGGTTGTGATCACAGCCGGCCGTGCGATATTGTGTTATGTCAGGCCACCCACCCGCGCGATGTAGTTTACCAAACTAGTTTAGCTACAGCATGTGTTGAAGCATGCGACGTGACATAGCAACTCCTGACCAAATGTGGTAGCGGTTGTGATCACAGCCGGCCGTGCGATATTGTGTTATGTCAGGCCACCCACCCGCGCGATGTAGTTTACCAAACTAGTTTAGCTACAGCATGTGTTGAAGCATGCGACGTGACATAGCAACTCCTGACCAAATGTGGTAGCGGTTGTGATCACAGCCGGCCGTGCGATATTGTGTTATGTCAGGCCACCCACCCGCGCGATGTAGTTTACCAAACTAGTTTAGCTACAGCATGTGTTGAAGCATGCGACGTGACATAGCAACTCCTGACCAAATGTGGTAGCGGTTGTGATCACAGCCGGCCGTGCGATATTGTGTTATGTCAGGCCACCCACCCGCGCGATGTAGTTTACCAAACTAGTTTAGCTACAGCATGTGTTGAAGCATGCGACGTGACATAGCAACTCCTGACCAAATGTGGTAGCGGTTGTGATCACAGCCGGCCGTGCGATATTGTGTTATGTCAGGCCACCCACCCGCGCGATGTAGTTTACCAAACTAGTTTAGCTACAGCATGTGTTGAAGCATGCGACGTGACATAGCAACTCCTGACCAAATGTGGTAGCGGTTGTGATCACAGCCGGCCGTGCGATATTGTGTTATGTCAGGCCACCCACCCGCGCGATGTAGTTTACCAAACTAGTTTAGCTACAGCATGTGTTGAAGCATGCGACGTGACATAGCAACTCCTGACCAAATGTGGTAGCGGTTGTGATCACAGCCGGCCGTGCGATATTGTGTTATGTCAGGCCACCCACCCGCGCGATGTAGTTTACCAAACTAGTTTAGCTACAGCATGTGTTGAAGCATGCGACGTGACATAGCAACTCCTGACCAAATGTGGTAGCGGTTGTGATCACAGCCGGCCGTGCGATATTGTGTTATGTCAGGCCACCCACCCGCGCGATGTAGTTTACCAAACTAGTTTAGCTACAGCATGTGTTGAAGCATGCGACGTGACATAGCAACTCCTGACCAAATGTGGTAGCGGTTGTGATCACAGCCGGCCGTGCGATATTGTGTTATGTCAGGCCACCCACCCGCGCGATGTAGTTTACCAAACTAGTTTAGCTACAGCATGTGTTGAAGCATGCGACGTGACATAGCAACTCCTGACCAAATGTGGTAGCGGTTGTGATCACAGCCGGCCGTGCGATATTGTGTTATGTCAGGCCACCCACCCGCGCGATGTAGTTTACCAAACTAGTTTAGCTACAGCATGTGTTGAAGCATGCGACGTGACATAGCAACTCCTGACCAAATGTGGTAGCGGTTGTGATCACAGCCGGCCGTGCGATATTGTGTTATGTCAGGCCACCCACCCGCGCGATGTAGTTTACCAAACTAGTTTAGCTACAGCATGTGTTGAAGCATGCGACGTGACATAGCAACTCCTGACCAAATGTGGTAGCGGTTGTGATCACAGCCGGCCGTGCGATATTGTGTTATGTCAGGCCACCCACCCGCGCGATGTAGTTTACCAAACTAGTTTAGCTACAGCATGTGTTGAAGCATGCGACGTGACATAGCAACTCCTGACCAAATGTGGTAGCGGTTGTGATCACAGCCGGCCGTGCGATATTGTGTTATGTCAGGCCACCCACCCGCGCGATGTAGTTTACCAAACTAGTTTAGCTACAGCATGTGTTGAAGCATGCGACGTGACATAGCAACTCCTGACCAAATGTGGTAGCGGTTGTGATCACAGCCGGCCGTGCGATATTGTGTTATGTCAGGCCACCCACCCGCGCGATGTAGTTTACCAAACTAGTTTAGCTACAGCATGTGTTGAAGCATGCGACGTGACATAGCAACTCCTGACCAAATGTGGTAGCGGTTGTGATCACAGCCGGCCGTGCGATATTGTGTTATGTCAGGCCACCCACCCGCGCGATGTAGTTTACCAAACTAGTTTAGCTACAGCATGTGTTGAAGCATGCGACGTGACATAGCAACTCCTGACCAAATGTGGTAGCGGTTGTGATCACAGCCGGCCGTGCGATATTGTGTTATGTCAGGCCACCCACCCGCGCGATGTAGTTTGCCAAGCTAGTTTAACTTCAGCACGTATTGAAGCATGCGACGTGACATAGCTTGTGAGATAGCAGCTCCTGACCAAATATGATAGCTTTATTTGTTTATATGACCGCTTATGATTTTGAGCTTTCAACCTCGCATTATTTGATATTCTCCGTCTGTTTTGTCACAGCACTACTGTTAATGTAATTGTGTTATTGGGCAGTTCAGGCA
This sequence comes from Odontocerum albicorne, assembly GCA_949825065.1. Classification (NCBI taxonomy): domain Eukaryota; kingdom Metazoa; phylum Arthropoda; class Insecta; order Trichoptera; family Odontoceridae; genus Odontocerum; species Odontocerum albicorne. The sequence continues at coordinate 29,178 of CATKWJ010001127.1, forward strand.
GCCGAGAGTCCACATCTCGGAGAGCGAAACAATGTTTCTTGGAATTCAGATTTATTTATCTAAAAGGTATGCATTAGTCGAATATGTTATCACCAATATATTATATTGCATATGTTATCACCAATATATTATATTGCATATGTTATCACCAATATATTATATTGCATATGTTATCACCAATATATTATATTGCATATGACTGCTGATCGGTAGACATTTTTAACTTTCATTATTTATACATTAATTTAAAAACCTGTATCGATGATGCGAGTACTTCGCTACTTTTAGGTGGACAGTGGACGTGTTGAAGTTAATAAGACGTCTTAATATTTTAGTTTGACTTATTTTTAAACAGGAAGAACGAACTATGTAAAAACAGCCTGCTTATATTTGGATAGTTGCTGTACTCTGGCTGTACACTACATTTCACATTTATTTTCGACTGGACTATTCATTATACTATATGTCAATTATTCTGTAAAAAGAAATAAAAAATATTACCGGAATAAATGTAGGCGGCAAATCCAGTTTTGTTGACACTTACGTCTGAATCAAAAACCACTTTCAATAAACTGGATCCGTGAATATCATCTAGTAATGTGGAATTTGATAAACAGATACTTCCGCCTATCTGAACCCATTCTTCCGATCCTTTCTTCCCAGAAAATATGGTCACCTGTTAAAACACAAGGGTTATGTTATATAAAACTAATATATTTATTTCAGCACTTTGTTTAGAATAATTGTAAATAAGCTTTTAAATAAGGAAAGAAATCATTTTGAACAATCGAGAGGATGAAGGGTTTTACCAATTGTCGACAAATTGTTCACTATATTACATTTTGAACAATCGAGAGGATGAAGAGGTTTACCAATTGTCAACAAATTGTTCACTATATTACATTTTGAACAATCGAGAGGATGAAGAGGTTTACCAATTGTCAACAAATTGTTCACTATATTACATTTTGAACAATCGAGAGGATGAAGAGGTTTACCAATTGTCAACAAATTGTTCACTATATTACATTTTGAACAATCGAGAGGATGAAGAGGTTTACCAATTGTCAACAAATTGTTCACTATATTACATTTTGAACAATCGAGAGGATGAAGAGGTTTACCAATTGTCAACAAATTGTTCACTATATTATTATACATTTTGAACAATCGAGAGGATGAAGCGTTTTACCAATTGTCAACAAATCGTTCACTATATTACATTTTGAACAATCGAGAGGATGAAGCGTTTTACCAATTGTCAACAAATTGTTCACTATATTACATTTTGAACAATCGAGAGGATGAAGAGTTTTACCAATTGTCAACAAATTGTTCACTATATTACATTTTGAACAATCGAGAGGATGAAGAGGTTTACCAATTGTCAACAAATTGTTCACTATATTACATTTTGAACAATCGAGAGGATGAAGAGTTTTACTAATTGCCCACAAATTGTTCACTATATTACATTTTGAACAATCGAGAGGATGAAGAGGTTTACCAATTGTCAACAAATTGTTCACTATATTACATTTTGAACAATCGAGAGGATGAAGAGTTTTACTAATTGCCAACAAATTGTTCACTATATTACATTTTGAAAAATCGAGAGGATGAAGGGTTTTACCAATTGTCAACAAATTGTTCACTATATTACATTTTGAACAATCGAGAGGATGAAGAGGTTTACCAATTGTCAACAAATTGTTCACTATATTATTATACATTTTGAACAATCGAGAGGATGAAGCGTTTTACCAATTGTCAACAAATCGTTCACTATATTACATTTTGAACAATCGAGAGGATGAAGAGTTTTACCAATTGTCAACAAATTGTTCACTTTATTACATTTTGAACAATCGAGAGGATGAAGCGTTTTACCAATTGTCAACAAATTGTTCACTATATTACATTCTGAACAATCGAGAGGATGAAGAGTTTTACCAATTGTCAACAAATTGTTCACTATATTACATTTTGAACAATCGAGAGGATGAAGAGGTTTACCAATTGTCAACAAATTGTTCACTATATTACATTTTGAACAATCGAGAGGATGAAGAGTTTTACCAATTGTCAACAAATTGTTCACTATATTACATTTTGAACAATCGAGAGGATGAAGAGGTTTACTAATTGTCAACAAATTGTTCACTATATTATTATACATTTTGAACAATCGAGAGGATGAAGCGTTTTACCAATTGTCAACAAATTGTTCACTATATTACATTTTGAACAATCGAGAGGATGAAGAGTTTTACCAATTGTCAACAAATTGTTCACTTTATTACATTTTGAACAATCGAGAGGACGAAGAGGTTTACCAATTGTCAACAAATTGTTCACTATATTATTATACATTTTGAACAATCGAGAGGATGAAGAGGTTTACCAATTGTCAACAAATTGTTCACTTTATTACATCAAAAGTATATTTTTAAAGCAAATCCCTTAATTTACCTTTATTATTTACATTTATGAACTAAGTTTACCTTTAAATAATTGAAGGTTATATTTTCTTGTTTTAATTTTAATATTAACAGATTCTAAAATATGCATAGCACACAATACATATAAAGTCGGTGGTGAGGGCTGGTGAGGGCTGGTGAGGGCTGGTGGTCTTTCTCTATCGGGTCCCTGATATAGTTATGTTAATATGGTCCACGCCATCTGTCTGCTGCTGTTTGCAGAGGAAACGTTAAGTCTCAGCAGCTGTATCGACAAGATTGCATCGATGTCAACCACAGTGTCACAGTTGAGATTGAATTCATCGATTGGTAAAAGTTCCTGAGATCAGCAAAGTGTCGAGTCTCAAGGGCTCTTCTCGTCCACGACTGGTTTTGACAGTTGATAATATAAACCGTGTCAATGTTTTATTATTAATGTATAGTGCGAGTTCCATAGAATCCTGTATTTCTGCATGCACTGGCACTCTGGTCGTTTTCTTTGACAGTGGATAATATAATAAACCGTGTCAATGTTTTATTATTAATGTATAGTGCGAGTTCCATAGAATCCTGTATTTCTGCATGCACTGGCACTCTGGTCGTTTTCTTAAAAAGATGTTACAATGCATTCGAAACCTAACATAAACTAAATATACACGGTATAATAAAACAAGGACGAGATTTTTTTAATTTCGCGGGCTGTTTGTTTTTTCGATTGAACCCATTTTTTTTTTTTCTTTAGGTTGGCTATACTGTCTTTGATGTACATTTCAATTACAGCCATATTGGATAGGCAGTTTGTGTTTGACAGGCAAGTATTTACAATGCAGTTTTTTTGGCCCATTTGCGATTTTTTCATTTTAAAAATGACCAGACAAAGAATTTGTGTTAAATATTTTGTTAAAAATCGAATAAAGTGTAACAAAGTGGTGCAAATGCTGGAAAAGGCTTTTGACCAGGATGAAACCGAGAGTTAATGAAAGGTACAAAAGTTTTTCAAGAGGGATGGGCATCTTAGCGCATCAACCGTCGATGAAAATGTTGAAAAAATTAAGACTATCGCCAAATCACTATAAAGGAGGCTTGCTGAAGTACGAGTAGGTATCTCATAGGGTTCATGCGAAGCGATTTTTTCCAAAGTTTTCACATGAAACGAGTGCCAACCAAATTAGTTCCTAAATTGTTGCATTTTTAACAAAAGCAGCATCGCAAAAACATCGCTGAACAAATGTAATGTCGGCTGAACTGGCTGACAGCTCGGAATTACTCTGACCCGTCGTAACAGGTAACTGAACGTGGGTGTGTGAATGTCATACGGAATCGAAACAAAAGCCCAATCGTTCCGATGGAAGCCTTCTGAAGATAAAATATCGAAAAAAAAAAACAAATCAAATTCCAAATCAAGTCTTTTACTGTTTCCTTCTATTACAAAGGCATTATGCACTATGAATTCTTACCGCCATCGTACTAGGTGGCACGATCAAAAGCGATCAGAATTGTGGGCAAACAACTAGTGGATTTTACATCACGATAATGCACCGGCTCACGCTACTAATTCGTGATTTTTGTCCAAACCAACACCATCGTGATATTCACCAGACATGTGAACGGCCCCTTGTGACTGTTTCCCATTCCCGAAAATGAAGAGGACATTGAAAAGACAGCGTTTCGCAACCATAGAGGAGATAAAAGCAAAGACAAGAAACACTCACTTTATCCATGAAACAACCATCACTCTCTTCTAAGGACATGAAGACGAATCTCAAAGCGAGGTGGCGGGTTGGTACTGTTTCGTAAATCCACTCGCAATGCAAAGAATGGTCGTAACCGTTTGGATAGCCCGGTGACGTTACTTCAACAAGAAAGCCGATGGGTACATTTATGATGTTCTGAGAACTACAAACTCCTAAAAATACACAAATTATAATTTTTTTCAATAAAATAAGAAGAAAAAACGTATGTATGAAATTGAAACACACAAATTATTTAATTTCTACAATATAATAAGAAGAAAGAATGTATGTATGAAATTGAAAAACACAAATTGTTTAATTTCTACAATATAATAAGAAGAAAGAATGTGTGTATGAAATTGAAATACACAAATTGTTTAATTTCTACAATATAATAAGAAGAAAGAATGTATGTATGAAATTGAAAAACACAAATTGTTTAATTTCTACAATATAATAAGAAGAAAGAATGTGTGTATGAAATTGAAATACACAAACTGTTTAATTTCTACAATATAATAAGAAGAAAGAAAGTATGTATGAAATAGAAATACACAAATTGTTTAATTTCTACAATATAATAAGAAGAAAGAATGTATGTATGAAATTGAAATACACAAATTGTTTAATTTCTACAATATAATAAGAAGAAAGAACGTATGTATGAAATTGAAATGAACATAAACATATCAATAAAAATGAATGAATATATTCAAAATGCAAATGTTAATACCGGAATTTGGTTTTGGTTTTGATATTTGGTCCTCATCGACACTGATCCAATCGAACAGGAATAGAGGGCCTGTGGAGAAATCATCAGCTTTAAGTTCTATGTATACTACATTGGAGGTTGTCGTTATTGGATCAGGCAAATCGTAGCCGCAAAGTTCTCCCAAAAGTGGCGCGTCACTGTTGAATCCGTCGTAGATCTGAAAACATTAGAATATTTGAACGAGGTTAAGCTATAGTATCACCTCTCCTCTCCTCTCCTCTCCTCTCCTCTCCTCTCCTCTCCTCTCCTCTCCTCTCCTCTCCTCTCCTCTCCTCTCCTCTCCTCTCCTCTCCTCTCCTCTCCTCTCCTCTCCTCTCCTCTCCTCTCCTCTCCTCTCCTCTCCTATCCTCTCCTATCCTCTCCTCTCCTCTCCTCTCTTCTCCTCTCCTCTCCTCTCCTCTCCTCTCCTCTACTCTCCTCTCCTCTCCTGAGGTCAATGTACGAGTAATTACTTCCCATTCGAAGAAGGTTATTCAGTTCCTTCTGAAAAATCATAAACAGACCGTAACGTTGAATAGACCTAGTCGGACGTGTTGATTCCGTTCGGCTCAAAAGGCCTATTTCCTGTCAAGGTGGCAGATCTCAGTGCTCGACCTCAAGATCTGCAGCATCAGTCAGCATCATAAACGCTGACCTCATAATTAGTAATACAACACTATTCTTCTGTAGCGAGGAAGCGATGAGCGATGAGCGATGAGCGATGAGCGATGAGCGATGAGCGATGAGCGATGAGCGATGAGCGATGAGCGATGAGCGATGAGCGATGAGCGATGGAGCAAATAAAGGATCACATTGAAAATCAATTTATCTATTATAAAACATTATCATTCCTTATAAATGAAAAGAGAAGTCTGCTGTTACGGATGATGAAAAGTACTCGTATAATTGTTAGCGAATGAATCCACATACCATATATACTATACTATAGTACATATACATATACATCATATATCTTATATCCCCTACAACTAAGATAAGTTTCAACTTTTATTTTTGTGTGGTACATATGATATTCAAAAAGATCAATTCACCTCACGACTGTGCACAGTTACAACAGGACCTAGACTCCCTAGTCTCCTGGAGTGAGCAAAATCATCTTCTGTTCAACATTAATAAATGTGTCTGTGTATCTTATAGTCGGTCGTTTTCACCAATCCACCATCAGTATACTATACAGGGAGTGGCACTAAACAGAGTTTCTGAATTCAAGGATTTGGGCGTAACCTTCGATGTCGGACTCACGTTCGTTAACCATGTCTCACGTTTGATATCGGACTGTTACAAACTACTCGGTTTTGTAATGAGAACATCAAGAGAATTTAACAGCACCGATATCCTCCGAAACTTATATAATTATCTAATAAGAACCAAATTAGAATATGCATCTACGGTTTGGGCTCCTCATCAGCTCAAATATAAAAACAATATAGAACAAATACAAAAAAATTCCTCAGATATCTATGGTACAGAACAAAGGGCGATTACCCAAAATATGCTCACCATGCCGAACTTCTCACGGTGTGTAACTATAGAAGCCTCGAAACAAGAAGACAAGAATCCATTGCGATATTCCTAATAAAGGTTTTCCAAGGTTCCTTTAACTGTCTCGCGATTCTAGAAGCACTAAGTTTATATGTACCCAATAAATATATCCGCGCAAGGAATCACCCTCTGTTCTACATACCAACTTACATACGGAATATCATGGCTAAACACTCAGTCACGCGTGGTATAGAGATATTGAACCAACTGAATGACACGGTTGATATATTCTCGGTACCGTCTAGCAGTATGAGAAGAATCCTGGCTGATATTATTCCTAACGAATAAGCTAACGCTAGAAGCAAACCCTCTTTGTGTAACAGGAGAAATCCGTGCAAAGTGGATAAAAAAAAAAAAAAAAAAATATATATATATATATATATATATATATATATATATATATATATATATATATATATATATATATATATATATATATATATATATATATATATATATATATATATATATATATATATATATATATATATATATATATATATATATATATATATATATATATATATATATATATATATATATATATATATATATATATATATATATATATATATATATATATATATATACATGATTAGGACGCATTCTCTCTTCTGACTTGTTTAACTTTCATAGAAAATATACCACGAGAATAGCATTTGAAGACTAGGACAACTGGACAACTGGACCACTGGACCACTGGACGACTATGGTATAGGTGGAAGAAAACTCTCAAATCTGAGATATGTAGGGGCATGACTTTGACTGGCATATCAGAAGAAAAAGGGCAAAACATGAAAGCGAGCTCCTAGGCCTAGATAAGTAAATAGACTGCAGTAACAAACTGCCACCAAATAATGCGAATCATGGTCTGGAAATGAAGTGGTCACTGACTCTGTTTACTCGGGCTTTCGTACCAAATGTTTACAAAACAAATAAAAATTCTGAAATTAGCTGTACGAGTATTGTTTAAAATTAGCTGTACGAGTATTGTATAAAATTAGCTGTACGGGTATTGTACAAAATTAGCTGTACGAGTATTGTATAAAATTATCTGTACGAGTATTGTATAAAATTAGCTGTACGGGTATTGTATAAAATTAGCTGTACGAGTATTGCATAAAATTAGCTGTACGAGTATTGTATAAAATTAGCTGTACGGGTATTGTACAAAATTAGCTGTACGAGTATTGTATAAAATTATCTGTACGGGTATTGTACAAAATTAGCTGTACGAGTATTGTATAAAAGAACATCTAATATAAATGAAAAAAATAATATTTGAGGAGTTGGACTGCAAAATGGTCAGGTGTTTAAAGTTCAACGTTCTGTCCTTTCAAGGTTGCAAGATTCTGACTAACTCGTATGTTAACATTCCATGCTAAGTTAAGTTATGCTTCCTTTGGATAGATTAATTGTTTTTTCCGGTCATATTTTGGAATACAATACTATTTCTCTTATTAAGAATGAACAATGATAACACTTACGTTTAAATTCATGATGCAACCTGATGGAAATCGATCTATTTGGAATTCTTTGAAAGTAATTACTATAACTTTGCCATATTGAACTGTAATACGCCATGAAAACTCGTCTGTTTGCGTGTATGGTTTTGGATAAAGTGGATTTGTAATTTGCCCAGCATCCGAGTCAGTGATTTCATTCATATGATCTGTAATATAAAACATAACAATATATTAAACACTTTTGTAAATATAAAGCAGATCTCCGTAATCTTCTTTGTAAAACGTAAAGTCTCGTTTTCTAACTGAGAATTTTAGTTGTAATTCTCGATGGCATCTGAATAATAAAGGTCGGAAGGAATTCAAGAAGTCAATACGCCCTTCGAGCTGCACTTCATTTATTTGTTAAGTATTACAAAATATAGGGACTGACTTGTTAAAAAAACATGACTGGGAGACATTTTGAGACAATACTCGTACTGCCCCTTCAGTCCCGTTAATTAAGCGTTGGATTAAGAACAACTGGAACAAGTGAGAATCTCACAGTTGGTTGTTGTGCATGGTAGTAAAACAGTACAGTAAGAACAACTGGAACAAGTGAGAATCTCACTGTTGGTTGTTGTGCATGGTAGTAGTAATACAGTACAGTAAGAACAACTGGAACAAGTGAGAATCTCACTGTTGGTTGTTGTGCATGGTAGTAATACAGTACAGTAAGAACAACTGGAACAAATGAGAATCTCACTGTTGGTTGTTATGCATGGTAGTAATACAGTACAGTAAGAACAACTGGAACAAGTGAGAATCTCACTGTTGGTTGTTGTGCATGGTAGTAATACAGTACAGTAAGAACAACTGGAACAAGTGAGAATCTCACTGTTGGTTGTTGTGCATGGTAGTAATACAGTACAGTAAGAACAACTGGAACAAGTGAGAATCTCACTGTTGGTTGTTGTGCATGGTAGTAATACAGTACAGTAAGAACAACTGGAACAAGTGAGAATCTCATTGTTGGTTGTTGTGCATGGTAGTAATACAGTACAGTAAGAACAACTGGAACAAGTGAGAATCTCACTGTTGGTTGTTATGCATGGTAGTAATACAGTACAGTAAGAACTTAAGAATCTTAACAATAGGCCTAGATGGTTTATATCTGTTATTTGAAAATGTTAATTGTAACACATTGGGATCAATCTGTTAAAGCCAGTGTTGTGAAGAAATGCACTTCTAATAGTGCACAAACCAACCGAAAAAATCTTAAAAATAGTGCTGTCACAACTTCCCGCTTATCTGCGAGCTATTTTATATTTAAAAGTAGCTGTAACAGTGCTAGTTTTTCAAAGTAGCATCTTACTTAGCTGTATGCTAAATAAAAAGTGAATATAATAGTATTAATCTATCTGAATGTGTGTTTATTAAATATAATTCAGAATAATAGAAGGATATTTTATAGATAGTTAAATAAGTTATATATTTTTATTTACTATAAAAAACCAATAAAAAAATCTAAAACACTTATCGCAATGTAAGTTGGTCAAGGAATATTATACGAGTACATTATTATTATCCAGTTTTTATTAAAGGTGAACGATTGTTATATTAAAAATTGTATTCCATACAGCATACCTACACTATAGTATGTGAACATGTAGAGCTATACTAATTAGTTCCTTACTGCATACGTAAGTGCATACACTAAGTGAACATGTAGAGCAATACTAATTAATTATTTACTGCATACCTAAGTGCATACACTAAGTGAACATGTATAGCAATACTAATTAGTTCCTTACTGCTACATAAGTGCATACACTAAGTGAACATGTATAGCAATACTAATTAGTTCCTTACTGCATACCTAAAGGGATAAACTAAGTGAACATGTATAGCAATACTAATTAGTTCCTTACTGCATACCTAAGTGCATACACTAAGTGAACATGTATAGCAATACTAATTAGTTCCTTACTGCATACCTAAGTGCATACACTAAGTGAACATGTATAGCAATACTAATTAGTTCCTTACTGCATACCTAAAGGGATAAACTAAGTGAACATGTATAGCAATACTAATTAGTTCCTTACTGTATACCTAAGTGCATACACTAAGTGAACATGTATAGCAATACTAATTAGTTCCTTACTGCATACCTAAGTGCATACACTAAGTGAACATGTAAAGCAATACTAATAAGTTTCTAACTGCATACCTAAAGGCATACACTAAGTGAACATGTATAGCAATACTAATTAGTTCCTTACTGCATACCTAAGTGCATACACTAAGTGAACATGTAAAGCAATACTAATAAGTTTCTAGCTGCATACCTAAAGGCATACACTAAGTGAATATGTATAGCAATACTAATTAGTTATTTACTGCATACCTAAGTGCATACACTAAGTGAACATGTAAAACAATACTAATTAGTTCCTTACTGCATACCTAAGTGCATACACTAAGTGAACATGTATAGCAATACTAATTAGTTCCTAAAAGCATACCTAAGTGCATACACTAAGTAAACGTGCATAGCAATACTAATTAGTTCTTTACTGCATACCTAAGTACATACACTAAGTGAACATGTAAAAAAATACTAATAAGTTCCTTACTGCATACCTAAGTGCATACACTAAGTGAATATGTATAGCAATACTAATTAGTTCGTTACAGCATACCTAAGAGCATACACTTTGTGAACATGTATATCAATACTAATTAGTTCCTTACACCATACCTAAGTGCATACACTAAGTGAACATGTATAGCAATACTAATTAGTTCCTTACTGCATACCTAAGTGCATACACTAAGTGAAGATGTAGAGCAATACGAATTAGTTCCTTACTGCATACCTAAGTGTAGATGTAAAGCAATACTAATTAGTTCCTTACAGCTTACCTATGAGCATACACTAAGTGAACATGAAAAGCAATACTAATTAGTTCCTTACAGCATACCTAAGAGCATACACTAAGTGAACATGTATAGCAATACTAATTAGTTCCTTACTGCATACCTAAGTGCATACACTAAGTGAACATGTATAGCAATACTAATTAGTTCCTTACTGCATACCTAAGTGCATACACTAAGTGAACATGTATAGCAATACTAATTAGTTCCTTACTGCATACCTAAGTGCATACACTAAGTGAAGATGTAGAGCAATACTAATTAGTTCCTTACTGCATACATAAGTGTAGATGTAAAGCAATACTTATTAGTTCCTTACAGCTTACCTAAGTGCATACACTAAGTGAACATGTAAAAAAATACTAATTAGTTCCTTACTGCATACCTAAGTGCATACACTAAGTGAACGTGTAAAGCAATACTAATAAGTTTCTAACTGCATACCTAAAGGCATACACTAAGTGAATATGTATATCAATACTAATTAGTTATTTACTGCATACCTAAGTGCATACACTAAGTGAACATGTAAAACAATACTAATTAGTTCCTTACTGCATACCTAAGTGCATACACTAAGTGAACATGTATAGCAATACTAATTAGTTCCTTACTGCATACCTAAGTGCATACACTAAGTGAATATGTATAGCAATACTAATTAGTTCCTTACAGCATACCTAAGAGCAAACACTAAGTGAACATGTATAGCAATACTAATTAGTTCCTTACTGCATACCTAAGTGCATACACTAAGTGAACATGTATAGCAATACTAATTAGTTCCTTACTGCATACCTAAAGGGATAAACTAAGTGAACATGTATAGCAATACTAATTAGTTCCTTACTGTATACCTAAGTGCATACACTAAGTGAACATGTATAGCAATACTAATTAGTTCCTTACTGCATACCTAAGTGCATACACTAAGTGAACATGTATATCAATACTAATTAGTTCCTTACTGCATACCTAAATGGATACGCTAAGTGAACATGTATAGCAATACTAATTAGTTCCTTACTGCATACCTTAGTGCATACACTAAGTGAACATGTATATCAATACTAATTAGTTCCTTACTGCATACCTAAGTGCATACACTAAGTGAATATGTATAGCAATACTAATTAGTTCCTTACATCATACCTAAGAGCATACACTAAGTGAACATGTATAGCAATACTAATTAGTTCCTTACTGCATACCTAAGTGCATACACTAAGTGAACATGTATAGCAATACTAATTAGTTCCTTACTGCATACCTAAAGGGATAAACTAAGTGAACATGTATAGCAATACTAATTAGTTCCTTACTGTATACCTAAGTGCATACACTAAGTGAACATGTATAGCAATACTAATTAGTTCCTTACTGCATACCTAAGTGCATACACTAAGTGAACATGTATAGCAATACTAATTAGTTCCTTACTGCATACCTAAATGGATACGCTAAGTGAACATGTATAGCAATACTAATTAGTTCCTTTCTGCATACCTTAGTGCATACACTAAGTGAACATGTATAGCAATACTAATTAGTTCCTTACTGCATACCTAAGTGCATACACTAAGTGAACATGTAAAGCAATACTAATAAGTTTCTAACTGCATACCTAAAGGCATACACTAAGTGAATATGTATAGCAATACTAATTAGTTATTTACTGCATACCTAAGTGCATACACTAAGTGAACATGTAAAACAATACTAATTAGTTCCTTACTGCATACCTAAGTGCATACACTAAGTGAACATGTATAGCAATACTAATTAGTTCCTTACTGCATACCTAAGTGCATACACTAAGTGAATATGTATAGCAATACTAATTAGTTCCTTACAGCATACCTAAGAGCATACACTAAGTGAACATGTATAGCAATACTTATTAGTTCCTTACTAAGTTAACATATAAAGGAATACTAATTAGGTTGTTTGCCACATACTTATACTAAGTGAACATGTATAGCAATACTGATTAGTTCCTTACCGCATACCTATACTATGTGAACATGCACAACAAAAAATAATGATTGAAATTATTGTTGATAAGAATTATTTCAAACAAAAATAATAAAATAGTTACCATATGAATAAAATGCGAGAAATCCTTTATTTTTTCCCACATTTACACCATCACTATGAAATTTCAGCCATAATTTATTTGCGTGTGACACATTAGAAGGTATGTCATTTCCACAGTAAACACCTTGAAAGTATTTCAAAATAGATTAACAAGTACAAATAAAACTCGAATCACGATTCTTTTATGCTTAATTTATATATTGTAGAAATATTGAATGAATGATTTAACAACATATCTCATAGTTATTGTATATATAAACAGTGTAAGAATAGAATATAAAGACATACCGATTATTTCTCCGGAAGAATTTCCCTTTCTGACCTCGACGTAATCTTGATCGCAACTGTCGGAAGTTTCCAACTCGAATTCGGTAAAAGTTAAAACGATTTTATTCCCTAAAACCAATATTCTGATATAATTATAAAAACCAATTAAACAAGAGATGGAATTCAAATGTCTAGATGTCAACACGAGTATACTCAGTTACAGTGATCTGCACGCAAACGTAAGAGGTCAAGTAAATACTAACATGTTCAGCTACAATTGTTCTTCACACAAACATAAGAGGCCAAGTAAATACTACCATGTTCAGTTACAATTGATCTTCACACAAACATACATGGCCAAGTTAATACTAGTATGTTCAGCTACAATTGATCTTCACACAAACATTTATAAAACACATGTGAAAAGGATGGATAATACAAGAGTTTCTCACATGGCAATGTAAGAAATACCAGCTAACCAGATGGTAGTGATCGCTTAGGAAAACCTCAAAAAGATGGAGATAATTGATAGCTGAGAGTCAACAACAACATAATAAGAGTGACAGTGACAGTGACAGTCCTGATGGTAAGAGACCTCAGATCTGACTTATGAGAAATAAGAAAAAGATGTAATAAAATAAACAGTTTTCAGAATTCAAGAAGAAATTTAAAGAAGAAGAAATATTTTCAATAATTATTACCATTTAGTGTCACCAAGGTGTCAATGTTATTAGGACTCTTCTCAATAGACGAGATGTTATGGAGTGAATGCGCAGTACTGGAAAGTGTGTTTAAGAAATAGTCGGTAAGAGTAACCTGCTCAGTTGTTACAAGAACGACAAATGTCAATATTTAACCTGCTCAGTTGTTACAAGAACGACAAATGTCAATACTTAACCTGCTCAGTTGTTACAAGAACGACAAATTTCAATACTTAACCTGCTCAGTTGTTACAAGAACGACAAATTTCAATATTTAACCTGCTCAGTTGTTACAAGAACGACAAATGTCAATACTTAACCTGCTCAGTTGTTACAAGAACGACAAATTTCAATACTTAACCTGCTCAGTTGTTACAAGAACGACAAATTTCAATACTTAACCTGCTCGGTTGTTACAAGAACGACAAATTTCAATACTTAACCTGCTCAGTTGTTACAAGAACTAAAAAAATTCAATACTTAACCTGCTCAGTTATTGGCATTTTTATCTTGGGTACAATATGACCTCAATTAATAAATTTCTAATAAAAGAAATATAAAAATGTTCCTTATTGCACTGTGTTGTGTTCCTCTTTTGTACCCCTAAACTTCAGTAGGAGATTATTCATGATGTTAAAAAAAGTTGTTTTCAAAGAAGAATTCCAATTAACCAACAAAATAAAATATTTCTTAAAAAAGTAACTGATGTAAGTACTATAAGGGTGACTTGACTAAATCATTATACACAGAACTGCACGTGATTTTGGAATGATACTAATGACACCTTAGCACATAATCAAAAGTTATTTCATAGTAGAAACTAATAAAATACACATTAATATAAAGGCGCTATACAAGAATGAGGCCGCTATAATCAGATGTGACGAGGACACAAAGGAAGCCAATATAAGACAAGGGGTAAGGCAGGAATGCTCTCTGTCACCTGTTCTTTTTAACGCCTATATACAGAGCGCGATTGACGACTTGAGAGAGAGAATGAGTCACAGAGAAGGTGTAAAGATACACGGGCAAAAGGTGGATATGATAAGGTTCGCTGACGATATTGCTATGGTTGCTGAAAGTGAAGAGGAACTACAAGAGGCCTTAACAACTATGGAAAGCATTCTTCAAAATAACTACAGTATGAAGATAAATAAAGACAAAACAAAGCTGCTGACTGTAGGCCGAGCGCAACACCAGATGAGAATAGTGATGTCGGGTAAACCACTAAAGAACACCGAGGAGTTTGTCTACCTCGGGAGCAAAATAACATGGGACGGTCGGTCCGAGAGCGAGGTCGACAGCCGTATACATCAGGCTAGACTTGCATTTAATAAAAGGTCGAAAATAATAGAATCAAATAATATAGACCTAAAACTGAGAATACTCCTCATCAAGACCTATGTATGGAGTATCTTGATGTACGGCTGCGAGACATGGTGCCTATCCGAAAGAGATAGACGAAGACTAGAGGCTTTTGAGATGTGGTCCTATAGAAGACTATTAGGAATTTCCTGGAGAGACCGCATCACAAATGAAGAGGTTCTCCAACGAATCGAAGGAGGAAGGCACCTGCTCAGGATCCTGTCCGAAAGGCGTGCAGGATGGATCGGTCATATAATACGACAAGAGGGCCTCTCGCATGCCATAATGGAGGGTATGACCGAGGGGACAAACTCTAGGGGACGCCCACGCCGAGAGTACCTGGAGGACCTGTCGGTGAACGTGCGCTGCTCAACATATACAGATTTAAAAAGAGCCGCACAGGACAGGGAGGAATGGAGGAGAAGAGTTGAAATTGCTGCAAACCAGTCTTAGGACTGCAACCACGGAGAGAGATAAAATACATAAATTTAAAAAAAATCATCTAGGCCCATGTGCAAACACTTTATTCAGACTAGAAAGTTATTGGAGTGGAGTTGAGTAGGGCACAGCCTAAACATCAAATACTCACTGGGTCCAACCTTTTTCACATCACGGCACACTATTCAAATTGCAAAATATACGAGACACACTGAACAACAATTTTGCAGCGCGCATCATTTTTTTCAAACTACGATAATAATATAATTTGCATATATCATCTGATCACGTGCAATCCTTTATTACAAAGGTTTTCCATGATAGCATATCAACAGGCATAACATGGTGTTCATAACAATCGATAGTTGTATGATGGGTATGTAGTTATGTTTATCAGTAGGCTTTAGAAGTAACTAAAAAAACATGATTTAATTTGAGCAGAATGCTTTTAAATATTTATAAAGTTAATTGATAGGCAATGAAGCCTTTCAATTTTGAGTAGACGTTTTAATTTGATTATATAGAACAATTACTTGATGAAGTATTTAATTTGATTATATACAACAATTACTTGGTAAAGTATTTCATTTGATTATATACAACAATTACTTGGTGAAGTATTTAATTTGATTATATACAACAATTACCTGGTGAAGTATTTAATTTGATTATATACAACAATTACTTGGTAAAGTAGTTAATTTGATTATATACAACAATTACTTGGTGAAGTATTTAATTTGATTATATACAACAATTACTAGGTGAAGTATTTAATTTGATTATATACAACAATTACTTGGTAAAGAATTTCATTTGATTATATACAACAATTACCTGGTGAAGTATTTAATTTGATTATATACAACAATTACTTTGTGAAGTGTTTAATTTAATTATACACAACAATTACTTGGTGAAGTATTTAATTTGATTATATACAACAATTACTAGGTGAAGTATTTAATTTGATTATATACAACAATTACTTTGAGAAGTATTTAATTTGATTATATACAACAATTACTTTGAGAAGTATTTAATTTAATTATATAAAACAATTACCTGGTGAAGTATTTAATTTGATTATATACAACAATTACTTTGTGAAGTGTTTAATTTAATTATACACAACAATTACTTGGTGAAGTATTTAATTTGATTATATACAACAATTACTTGGTGAAGTATTTAATTTGATTATATACAACAATTACCTGGTGAAGTATTAAATTTGATTATATACAACAATTACTAGGTGAAGTATTTAATTTGATTATATACAACAATTACTTTGTGAAGTGTTTAATTTAATTATACACAACAATTACTTGGTGAAGTATTTAATTTGATTATATACAACAATTACTTTGTGAAGTGTTTAATTTAATTATACACAACAATTACTTGGTGAAGTATTTAATTTGATTATATACAACAATTACTAGGTGAAGTATTTAATTTGATTATATACAACAATTACTTTGAGAAGTATTTAATTTGATTATATACAACAATTACTTTGAGAAGTATTTAATTTAATTATATAAAACAATTACCTGGTGAAGTATTTAATTTGATTATATACAACAATTACTTTGTGAAGTGTTTAATTTAATTATACACAACAATTACTTGGTGAAGTATTTAATTTGATTATATACAACAATTACTTGGTGAAGTATTTAATTTGATTATATACAACAATTACCTGGTGAAGTATTTAATTTGATTATATACAACAATTACTAGGTGAAGTATTTAATTTGATTATATACAACAATTACTTTGTGAAGTGTTTAATTTAATTATACACAACAATTACTTGGTGAAGTATTTAATTTGATTATATACAACAATTACTTTGTGAAGTGTTTAATTTAATTATACACAACAATTACTTGGTGAAGTATTTAATTTGATTATATACAACAATTACCTGGTGAAGTACTTAAAATCCACACACAGTCAGAAAATGCGGGATAACCGTCCGGATAGTTTGGCGATGAAAACAGACCTTCTTGTGAAGTGAGAGTTCCACCGCAAGCTGGAAGTTAAAAACACACGTCAACAGTCAAACTATAACATAGATCCCTAACTGTTTGTACAATACTTCAGCTCCCTCGGTTCAGTAAACTCTTCCCTCAGTGTCTTATGAAAAACTATAGTTCGGAAATTATAGGATGAGTCCTGTGACAGCTCACAAATTTGCCCCAATACAACATTATGTAATGTATTTACCTAAATAACTTGCTATTTATTAGAATTGAGACTTATATTAAAGTTGATAAAATAATTAAAATAACTGAACATCGTTACAAGCAAATTGGTTACTTTTTAGTGCCAACATAATAAATTCATTAAAAAGAAGGGCCTGGAAGTGAAGCAAAAAAAAAATTGATTTTGAAAACCAGTAATGTCATAAATTTTAGTCTATCAAGAATCAAATCTGGAACTCCAGACATAACACAGACCAGATGTTGATAGTGTCAATCGATAATCTATAGGTGGAGTTCCGTTCAGTCGCTAAAACTCATCGCTTCTACCCCTCCCCTATCGCCCTCTATACCACTCTACTCTACTTCCCACTCCACTTCGAGCGCTTTCTAGGGGACAGTGTTGCTTACTTTGTGAACCACTGGCATAGGTTGATCAGAAACAGTGGTAAAATGGTAATTACGATTATTCATGTTATATTCGGGTGCTGAGAAGGAAATTGGTAGTGAGACTAGAGCAACAGTTACAAAATTCGAGACAGATGTAAACGAGACTTTAGTTTTAGAGTGCGTAATTTAAACGGAGTGCGCGGCGGGGATATACTATAAGTAATAGGGAGAGCTGTCGGCTGACCTCAGCAGATTCCGTCATTAGTACGGTAGAGTGGGTTTCACGAGAGTTTGCACTTTTGACTCCTTTACAAGCTTAGTGCGTAATATACAAAACGTGTCAGTGTATTTGTAAATATCTTTGCCGTGGTCGGTTGATGCGTTCAACTGACGTTTGAAGCGTGCGCGCGCAGTGTTTATTTGACGAAAAATACGGTGACCATAATGTCTGATGTTAGGAAAAGGAAGATCATCGTGTGGACAGACTACCTATAAAGAAGTGGTTTCGAATGTTTATAATTACATCAAGAAATGACGGGACACTATGACTAGTGAGGAGGTAAATATAAAAGATTTATATTTATTATTCAGTGAATCACCTTACGGTAGGAGAAGTTCAACATTTTACAATATTTATAAATACGTAATACAATAAAACAAAGTTTAGTTTAATTTATTTTTAAAAGATAATGAATTAAATTGCCAGTAACACAATACCAGTTTATGGTAGCTTGCGATCTTGTTCATTTATGGCATATTAGATATACTCGTATAATAATCATTTTCGGCTAAATCAAATAGTTTATGTTTCTGTGTATGAACATTTTTCATCGAGAAGTTTTAATAATCATTTCTTCCTTTTTTCAGAGAATGATTCTTATTAACGAAGTTTCGATAGCAACTGAGGTATCGCGATCGCCGAGAACTATTAAAACGATACTATCTTCTTTTAACAAAACCGGAAAAGGAGATGCCATTAGGTCTCCATAAAAAAAACAAAAAATGGACGAAACAAAGTATCTGTAAACATATAATATTATACAATATATTATTCACAGTTAAGGCATTCACATTGTAGATAGTGAAGATTATTCACAGATAAGGCATTAACATTGTAGATAATGAAGATTATTCACAGTTAAGGCATTAACATTGTAGATAATGAAGATTATTCACAGTTAAGGCATTAACATTGTAAATAATGAAGATAAGTCGGAATAATTATCTTAGAATGAAGGTATGAAACAATGGCAGGTGTAGGTAACCAGGTATTAACATTGTAGATAATGAAGATTATTCACAGTTAAGGCATTAACATTGTAGATAAGGAAAATAAGTCGGAATAATTATCTTAGAATGAAGGTATGAAACAATGGCAGGTGTAAGTAACCAGGTGTTAACATTGTAGATAATGAAGATTATTCACAGTTAAGGCATTAACATTGTAGATAATGAAAATAAGTCGGAATAATTATCTTAGAATGAAGGTATGAAACAATGGCAGGTGTAGGTAACCAGGTATTAACATTGTAGATAATGAAGATTATTCACAGTTAAGGCATTAACATTGTAGATAATGAAAATAAGTCGGAATAATTATCTTAGAATGAAGGTATGAAACAATGGCAGGTGTAGGTAACCAGGTATTAACATTGTAGATAATGAAGATTATTCACAGTTAAGGCATTAACATTGTAGAGAATGAAGATAAGTCGGAATAATTATCCTAGAATGAAGGTATGAAACAATGGCAGGTGTAAGTAACCAGGTGTTAACATTGTAGATAATGAAGATTATTCACAGTTAAGGCATTAACATTGTAGATAATGAAAATAAGTCGGAATAATTATCTTAGAATGAAGGTATGAAACAATGGCAGGTGTATGTAACCAGATGTTAACATTGTAGATAATGAAGATTATTCACAGTTAAGGCATTAACATTGTAGATAATGAAAATAAGTCGGAATAATTATCTTAGAATGAAGGTATGAAACAATGGCAGGTGTATGTAACCAGATGTTAACATTGTAGATAATGAAGATTATTCACAGTTAAGGCATTAACATTGTAGATAAGGAAAATAAGTCGGAATAATTATCTTAGAATGAAGGTATGAAACAATGGCAGGTGTATGTAACCAGATGTTAACATTGTAGATAATGAAGATTATTCACAGTTAAGGCATTAACATTGTAGATAAGGAAAATAAGTCGGAATAATTATCTTAGAATGAAGGTATGAAACAATGGCAGGTGTATGTAACCAGATGTTAACATTGTAGATAATGAAGATTATTCACAGTTAAGGCATTAACATTGTAGATAATGAAAATAAGTCGGAATAATTATCTTAGAATGAAGGTATGAAACAATGGCAGGTGTATGTAACCAGATGGTTAACATTGTAGATAATGAAGATTATTCACAGTTAAGGCATTAACATTGTAGATAATGAAGATAAGTCGGAATAATTATCTTAGAATGAAGGTATGAAACAATGGCAGGT
Source organism: Odontocerum albicorne (assembly GCA_949825065.1). Taxonomy (NCBI): domain Eukaryota; kingdom Metazoa; phylum Arthropoda; class Insecta; order Trichoptera; family Odontoceridae; genus Odontocerum; species Odontocerum albicorne. Next base: position 50,050 of record CATKWJ010001127.1, read on the forward strand.
GTATGTAACCAGATGTTAACATTGTAGATAATGAAGATTATTCACAGTTAAGGCATTAACATTGTAGATAAGGAAAATAAGTTGGAATAATTATCTTAGAATGAAGGTATGAAACAATGGCAGGTGTAAGTAACCAGGTGTTAACATTGTAGATAATGAAGATTATTCACAGTTAAGGCATTAACATTGTAGATAATGAAGATAAGTCGGAATAATTATCCTAGAATGAAGGTATGAAACAATGGCAGGTGTAGGTAACCAGGTATTAACATTGTAGATAATGAAGATTATTCACAGTTAAGGCATTAACATTGTAGATAAGGAAAATAAGTCGGAATAATTATCTTAGAATGAAGGTATGAAACAATGGCAGGTGTAGGTAACCAGGTATTAACATTGTAGATAATGAAGATTATTCACAGTTAAGGCATTAACATTGTAGATAAGGAAAATAAGTCGGAATAATTATCTTAGAATGAAGGTATGAAACAATGGCAGGTGTAAGTAACCAGGTGTTAACATTGTAGATAATGAAGATTATTCACAGTTAAGGCATTAACATTGTAGATAATGAAGATAAGTCGGAATAATTATCCTAGAATGAAGGTATGAAACAATGGCAGGTGTAGGTAACCAGGTATTAACATTGTAGATAATGAAGATTATTCACAGTTAAGGCATTAACATTGTAGATAATGAAAATAAGTCGGAATAATTATCTTAGAATGAAGGTATGAAACAATGGCAGGTGTAGGTAACCAGGTTTTAACATTGTAGATAATGAAGATTATTCACAGTTAAGGCATTAACATTGTAGATAATGAAGATAAGTCGGAATAATTATCCTAGAATGAAGGTATGAAACAATGGCAGGTGTAGGTAACCAGGTATTAACATTGTAGATAATGAAGATTATTCACAGTTAAGGCATTAACATTGTAGATAATGAAGATAAGTCGGAATAATTATCCTAGAATGAAGGTATGAAACAATGGCAGGTGTAAGTAACCAGGTGTTAACATTGTAGATAATGAAGATTATTCACAGTTAAGGCATTAACATTGTAGATAATGAAAATAAGTCGGAATAATTATCTTAGAATGAAGGTATGAAACAATGGCAGGTGTATGTAACCAGATGTTAACATTGTAGATAATGAAGATTATTCACAGTTAAGGCATTAACATTGTAGATAATGAAAATAAGTCGGAATAATTATCTTAGAATGAAGGTATGAAACAATGGCAGGTGTATGTAACCAGATGTTAACATTGTAGATAATGAAGATTATTCACAGTTAAGGCATTAACATTGTAGATAAGGAAAATAAGTCGGAATAATTATCTTAGAATGAAGGTATGAAACAATGGCAGGTGTATGTAACCAGATGTTAACATTGTAGATAATGAAGATTATTCACAGTTAAGGCATTAACATTGTAGATAAGGAAAATAAGTCGGAATAATTATCTTAGAATGAAGGTATGAAACAATGGCAGGTGTATGTAACCAGATGTTAACATTGTAGATAATGAAGATTATTCACAGTTAAGGCATTAACATTGTAGATAAGGAAAATAAGTCGGAATAATTATCTTAGAATGAAGGTATGAAACAATGGCAGGTGTATGTAACCAGATGTTAACATTGTAGATAATGAAGATTATTCACAGTTAAGGCATTAACATTGTAGATAAGGAAAATAAGTCGGAATAATTATCTTAGAATGAAGGTATGAAACAATGGCAGGTGTATGTAACCAGATGTTAACATTGTAGATAATGAAGATTATTCACAGTTAAGGCATTAACATTGTAGATAAGGAAAATAAGTCGGAATAATTATCTTAGAATGAAGGTATGAAACAATGGCAGGTGTATGTAACCAGATGTTAACATTGTAGATAATGAAGATTATTCACAGTTAAGGCATTAACATTGTAGATAAGGAAAATAAGTCGGAATAATTATCTTAGAATGAAGGTATGAAACAATGGCAGGTGTATGTAACCAGATGTTAACATTGTAGATAATGAAGATTATTCACAGTTAAGGCATTAACATTGTAGATAAGGAAAATAAGTTGGAATAATTATCTTAGAATGAAGGTATGAAACAATGGCAGGTGTAAGTAACCAGGTGTTAACATTGTAGATAATGAAGATTATTCACAGTTAAGGCATTAACATTGTAGATAATGAAGATAAGTCGGAATAATTATCCTAGAATGAAGGTATGAAACAATGGCAGGTGTAGGTAACCAGGTATTAACATTGTAGATAATGAAGATTATTCACAGTTAAGGCATTAACATTGTAGATAAGGAAAATAAGTCGGAATAATTATCTTAGAATGAAGGTATGAAACAATGGCAGGTGTAGGTAACCAGGTATTAACATTGTAGATAATGAAGATTATTCACAGTTAAGGCATTAACATTGTAGATAAGGAAAATAAGTCGGAATAATTATCTTAGAATGAAGGTATGAAACAATGGCAGGTGTAAGTAACCAGGTGTTAACATTGTAGATAATGAAGATTATTCACAGTTAAGGCATTAACATTGTAGATAATGAAGATAAGTCGGAATAATTATCCTAGAATGAAGGTATGAAACAATGGCAGGTGTAGGTAACCAGGTATTAACATTGTAGATAATGAAGATTATTCACAGTTAAGGCATTAACATTGTAGATAAGGAAAATAAGTCGGAATAATTATCTTAGAATGAAGGTATGAAACAATGGCAGGTGTAGGTAACCAGGTATTAACATTGTAGATAATGAAGATTATTCACAGTTAAGGCATTAACATTGTAGATAAGGAAAATAAGTCGGAATAATTATCTTAGAATGAAGGTATGAAACAATGGCAGGTGTAAGTAACCAGGTGTTAACATTGTAGATAATGAAGATTATTCACAGTTAAGGCATTAACATTGTAGATAATGAAGATAAGTCGGAATAATTATCCTAGAATGAAGGTATGAAACAATGGCAGGTGTAGGTAACCAGGTATTAACATTGTAGATAATGAAGATTATTCACAGTTAAGGCATTAACATTGTAGATAAGGAAAATAAGTCGGAATAATTATCTTAGAATGAAGGTATGAAACAATGGCAGGTGTAGGTAACCAGGTATTAACATTGTAGATAATGAAGATTATTCACAGTTAAGGCATTAACATTGTAGATAAGGAAAATAAGTCGGAATAATTATCTTAGAATGAAGGTATGAAACAATGGCAGGTGTAGGTAACCAGGTATTAACATTGTAGATAATGAAGATTATTCACAGTTAAGGCATTAACATTGTAGATAAGGAAAATAAGTCGGAATAATTATCTTAGAATGAAGGTATGAAACAATGGCAGGTGTAAGTAACCAGGTGTTAACATTGTAGATAATGAAGATTATTCACAGTTAAGGCATTAACATTGTAGATAATGAAGATAAGTCGGAATAATTATCCTAGAATGAAGGTATGAAACAATGGCAGGTGTAGGTAACCAGGTAATATCATCTACTATACAATGCGTGTAAATACTTAGTGAGGAAGAATTGCTTTGAATCAGTGTTAGGGGCATTTATTTATTTTTACAATACATACATACCTAGTCGTAAGTCATTTTTAATCGGTCTCAGTATTTATTAGTGTTAATTGTGTTTTCTTTGCCTATTGAATAAATTTTTATATTAACCATTGATTTCATTATTTTCATTAGGTATATACCTCAATCTGATATTATATCATTATTATTGTAAGTAAGTATTTTATTGGAATGTTAAATATTAGATAGACAATATTTCAAAATATATAATAATATGTTCAGAGCAAACTCTCGTGAAACCCACTCTACACGATGTCTGAGAAAGAGGTGCACCCGTCGATGGCGCAAAGCATAATTATCAAGTTTCTCGCTCGTGAGAACGTAAAACCGGCTGAAATCTGAAACATTGTTAAAGCCCCATGTGTTTGCTTAGCATAAAGAGTTCACGAAAGGCCCGTGAAGGAGTCGAAAATGAGAGCCGAACAGACCATTAACGCCATTCGTGATCTTCTGGAAGGCGACCGACGTTTGATGGTTTCTGAAATTTGTTCTCAGATAGGAATATGTTAAGTTATGGGAGCACTCAATCCATAATCGATAGGAATATGTTAAGTTATGGGAGCACTCAATCCATAATCGCAAAGGACCTAAGATTTCATCACGTGTCTGCTCAATGGGTCCCACATCTTTTGGCTGCTTAACAAAAGTTGGCACGTTTGCGCGTCTGTGAGCGGCTCTTGGCACGGATCGCACAAGAAGGGAACACATCGTTACCTGTGATGAAACTTGGGTACACCAATACACGCCCGAGTTGAAACAAGCCCGCATCGAGTGGAGAAAGAAGGATGAGGTAGCCCCTGTGAAAGTAAAGACTCGGTTGTCAACTGGTAAGGTGCTTGCGACCATTTTTTGGTACCGGCAAGGCATTTTGCATATTGTTTTTTTGCACGATCATCGCACCATCAATGCGGCGTACTACTGGGAGCTTTTGAGTAAAGTTAAACTTGCTCATCCATGCAAAAGACGTGACCAACCAATACGAGAAGTGATTATTCTCCATAACAACGCGAGGCCCCATACTGCAGCTGTAACATGCGAGCAATTGGAGGAAATGAGTTGAACACGACTGGAATCTACTCCCTATAGCCCTGATCTATCGCCCTGAGAGTTTCCTTTCTTCGAGACACTGAAAGAAACTCTGGGAGGCCAACGATTCAACGACGATGATGGAGTAGAGGGGTTTGTGTGCAATTGGCTGCTGACACAGCCCATTTCTTTTTACGATGACGGGATAAAAAAACTATCGATCCGTTTGGAAAAATGTGTTTCCAAAGCGGGAGATTATGTAGAAAAATAATGTGTACTTGGTCTTTTTCTTTCGGCAAATAAAAGCATCAAAACAAATGTCTCGTTTATCTTTGATCAACCCACACGTACCATTGCGCCATTTCCCTGTTGAGGTAGACAAAAAAGACAGCACCAGACTTTCCTATCTCGACCCGAATCCTTCGCTTTTTTTTACATCCATATATTTTCTCATACAACTCCTACGATTTCTCTGACTTTCTACATTTCCTTCTTTTAAAACTATATTTCACATAATCAGAAATTAGATTGGCAAAATTTATTTATTTAAAAATGTTTGAAAAGGTGATTTATGCCATGAAAAATAGAAATATTTAGTCGGGAATGAAATACTAACCGGATTGTAGAACAGAATAATGTATTGAGAAATCAATTTTCCGTACAGGATATATGTAGGCTTCATTAATTGTTATAGCACTTCCCGGACTCACTATTGTGGGAGGGCTGCGATTCTCACAATATCTTCCCATCAAAGGAGCATCAATACTATCTCCACCATATACCTAAAATAAACACATCACATTTGTACTGGGCATATTTTTTTTAACCTGGCGATCTTATTTCCATGTGGCAATCTCTTCCAACCAATCAGAAATATATTTTAATGGAAATATAAGTTAAAATCAGACTAGAATCCCATTTAAAAAAATTCTGGGTTCCAGCGGAGATTGAATCCGCAACCTCCGGATCGGCGAACAAGCGTCTTACCACTAGGCCACGGATGTCATCTATATATTACCACGTATTATATTTAACAGAAATAAGTCAATTTATTTAATAAAATAGTTAATGAAATGATTATTGTAATGTATCCTCTGTGTTTTACCATTGCTGGTGTGTCACTATATACCTGCACATATTGTTGCTGTGTCACTATATACCTGCACATATTATAATATATGTGTGTGACCTGTACATATTATTATCAAATGTTCCTTATGCGTGCATGGCCATAGTAAGTTATCACTATAGATGCCAAGATAGATGGACAACCGCCTACACACGGACAGCGCGTGGTATACGTGGCGCTTGTAAGTCATGACGACATACACGGTCCAATCGAGGAGCTTATGATAAGCGATGGGCTGAACAAAAGGAACGGAAAAGGGAAAAAAATATATTCTCACCTACTGGAACGTCGCAACACCAGATGAGAATAGTGATGTCGGGTAAACCACTAAAGAACACCGAGGAGTTTGTCTACCTCGGGAGCAAAATAACATGGGACGGTCGGTCCGAGAGCGAGGTCGACAGCCGTATACATCAGGCTAGACTTGCATTTAATAAAAGGTCGACAATAATAGAATCAAATAATATAGACCTAAAACTGAGAATACTCCTCATCAAGACCTATGTATGGAGTATCTTGATGTACGGCTGCGAGACATGGTGCCTATCCGAAAGAGATAGACGAAGACTAGAGGCTTTTGAGATGTGGTCCTATAGAAGACTATTAGGAATTTCCTGGAGAGACCGCATCACGAATGAAGAGGTTCTCCAACGAATCGAAGGAGGAAGGCACCTGCTCAGGATCCTGTCCGAAAGGCGTGCAAGATGGATCGGTCATATAATACGACAAGAGGGCCTCTTGCATGCCATAATGGAGGGTATGACCGAGGGGACAAACTCTAGGGGACGCCCGCGCCGAGAGTACCTGGAGGACCTGTTGGTGGACGTGCGCTGCTCAACATATACAGACTTAAAAAGAGCCGCACAGGACAGGGGGGAATGGAGGAGAAGAGTTCAAATTGCTGCAAACCAGTCTTAGGACTGCAACCACGGAGAGAGACTGGAACGTCTACTGTGTTTTTATTTCGACAAAGTTCTACCTGTCAGAGGAATCTCTTCACCCTGCTTTTCACCGAAAACGCAAGAAGCAAATCTGAATCTCCGAGGATTGAGCGGCAGCCCCCCGTCTATTTTACAGTCTTTGTACCGGTGATGTACCATAGTCTTATTTAAACCTGCTTATCATCAGTGAAGTTTAAATATCTATGCCATCGTCACTTTGGGTTTGATCTGTCAAGATTATGCGCTTGATGAGATCAAGTGCAACAACTTGCACACATTAAACTGATAGACGCACAAGCATCTCCATAGATAAAAATAATAATATATTACTGTAAAACAAAGAATATACTATAGAACACTGACAAATAGAAACAAAAAATATTTTAGTTACTTAAGCTTCGGGAGAGTTTTTTAAAATACCCATATGAAGTCTATATATGGTAGTACGTATTCATTTGTATTTGAAAATCGGGTTATTGATGGATGATGAATTTTAAATTTGTAATTTCAACTACCAAAAGTGTGTTAGTCCCTTCAAATTACTACAGCCCAGCAGTCTACCATAACATACGCTTCCCCCACATTAGGCCGACAATGCTATCGAAATACCGCTGTTCGGTCTGGAATGGGTTTGTCACGTTCCTTTTGGATAAATGTTTGAATCTATCACAAAAAAACATCTACTCTCAGAAACTTAAGCATATTTAATGTATATCATATGTACCGGACAGGGTACAAAGAACTGTAAACGTATAGGTACGATGGTCGCTGCGCAATGCTCAGAGAATTCAGTGTCAATTTCAAAGGCGTAGATCGATGAGAAGGTAACGGTAGTGAAGAGATTCTTCTAATGGCAGGTTGTAGCAGGTCTCAAGTAAAACACAGTCGAGTGGAGTGTACTGAGAATATAATTGAAAATTTAAAGGGATCCCTCTTACGAATGGTCAGTCGGTCACCGCAAGTGCTCACACCTCGCGAAATACCACAACTTTCGGGAACTCTACCCATTGCTTAGACCGACCGGTCAGCGACTTAGTCACGACGCCCGTTCATAAGTCTTTATTTCCTCTGCAGTCGCGATAACGAACGGACCCAAACAAACATAAATATTTACATAGAAAACCAAAATATCAATATGTATTAAATTTACATAACAAATATTCATATAATATACAGATCTCAAAATATACTAAATTAGTCAAAACGTTTTGAAAGCGGAAATGAAAATAACTTTTTTTTGGGGGGAAATCACTTTTATTGCTCAGTATAGTCTCCCATAAGATCAATACACTTGGTCCAACGATCTTCCAACTTTGTTGTCCCATCACGGAAGTGACTTTCTGGAAGGCCTGCAAAATACTCATCTACGACGGCTATAACCTCTTCGTTTGATGAAAAATGCTTTCCACGAAGGAATTTTTTGAGGTGTGAGAACAGCCAGAAGTCAGAGGGAGCTAAATCTGGCGAATAGGGTGGATGCTGCAACAATTCGTACACCAATTCACTGATTTTCGCGATGGTTTTTTGAGCTGTGTGAGCAGGTGCATTGTCTTGATGAAAAATGTTTTTATTCTTCTGCAAACCGGGTCTTTTTTCACAATTTTTTTCATCAAACTGGTCCAAAAGGTCACAATAATAATCAGAGTTGATTGTCTTACCAGTTTGAAGATAATCTATCAATAAAATTCCTTTTGCATCCCAAAAAACTGACGCTAACACCTTCTTGGCCGATTTCTGGACACGAACTCGCTTCGGAGCCAAAGTGCCTGGTTCACACCACTCATTAGCCTCTTGTTTTGATTCAGGATCATGGTGGTAGACCCAAGTCTCATCCATAGTGATGAAACCCAAAACTTCAGCCAAAATATGCCATGTTGTTCCATGTGAGATGCCTACGGTATCAGCTATCACATCCACAGTCGATCGATGATCTTCCAAAACCATATCCTGTATTTTCGCTATGATTTCTGGTGTTGATGCACTTTTTGGACGTCCTGAGCGTGGATCGTCTTCAACGCTTGTACGGCCACGCTTAAACTCCAAAATCCATTGGTGAACGGTTGGAAATGAAGGAGAAGACTCCTTTAATACTTTCACCATCTTTGCATGGATCTCAGTAGCCGATAAACCGTCCAAAACAAAGAATTAAATCACTGCACGATATTCGAATTTTTCCATTGTTAAAAAATACACTGACACGTCAACTTCAAATGGCTTGTAAACAAAGAATGAATTGACAGATCAAAATGAAATTTTGAGTACGTTCTTATGAAATATGAAATAATAAAATGGCGTAGAAATTTTGGTTTTTCTACTGCTCCATAGATGTCGCTTTCAAAACTTTTTGACTAACCTATTACAAAATACAAGAATTTACATATATTAAAGGTGACCGCATAGGGTACGTCCAATAGGTCCAATAGGTACATGATCTGAAGATTCACGTAGCGATAGTTTAAATTTCTAAGATAAAATGAATAGAAGAGTGACCAGCTTACCGCAATATAGGCAAGACTGCAATTATCAGAATAACTCGACTTCTTTGGTAAATTTAAATGTGCTATTGTTAAATATACTTTTTTATCTGAAACATTAAATGAGATTTAGTATACAACATTAGCTTTCATACAATTAATGAGATTTAGTATACAACATTAGCTTTCATACAATTCTTGAATGTCTATGAATGGCGATGGCAGCTTTATCATAAATTAGTAAAAGGTTATACAACACGCGTGAATGGAGAATAATGGAAGCAATTAAGGAGCTGCTGGATACTTACTCTCCAGTTATTATATTACACATAAAGAAAAGAGGAAGAAGACATTTATTTTTATTCGTACCCGGTCTGTCAGCCAAAACAGTCCACGTACAATTATATTTTGATAAATAGGATACAGGCATGTTGTGATAATTTATAATGCCTTCTGTGGAAGTCACAATTCTCGATCCACAGGTCTAAAACAAAAGAAAAATGTGCTTTGATTTGATAGGAAAAACATAACATACATTTGTAATTAATTGTTCCTCAGCTTGATTGATTTTCTCCGAACTTTAAATATTTAGCGGAATGCTTCTTATTTGAAGAGATGATGATAGTAGTTGTTGGTAAATAAATTAATTACGTTAAATCGCAATGCGGAAGGAGAGAGTGAATGAATGTTTTATTTATCAGTATGTGGGTATTTATAACATTTCAGAATGGGCGCGGGAGTGCGCCCGCGATATATATTTATCTCGCTTCTGTGCGTGCAGAGATGGTCAATTGAAGTATTGTAGATATCGTAAATAGTATTGTGGGTAATAATCTATTTACGGAACCGGCGAGACAGCGTGATGCGTTCTTTTTCTACTATGGAATGCGGCGCGATGTCCAGCCGCGTCAATGTTTTGGCATGTGACCTTCGGACTGTAAAATATAATTCGTCGAGGTATCCAAAGGTCGTTTCGTCGGTCGTTGACCGTATGTGTTGACAATATTCAGCGACAACCGTGGATCCCACAAATATATACCGAAATAAATAACTGGTGACAGTATTAAATTGATAATAAAATAGCTAAATTAACTGAAAGAATCGGTTTAAAAAATAAAATTTTCACTGTATAAAACATGATTATTTTTCTTCTCCTTGAATAATGGCCGTGAACTCAATTGACACAAAGCAAGATTGAAAAAGACGAACTGAGGAAGTGAAATGTGAAGAGAATGGTTAAATAATGAACTTTGCACATTTGGATAATGAAATATAATATAAAGGTATACTAACTTATTATATTCTATTACTTGATGTGTCTATGTTATACGAGTAAGTTGTCTAGTTTACTTTACTGGACAGCTAAGTAATCACTTGCATATCAAATAGGATATAAAACAAATTGTACAATCCAAAAATATAACGCAAAGTTTACAGGATGACGGAAAAGTTACTTTCTTATTTGTTTTCCAAATAACTTGGGAAGAAAATTAAATAAACAATTTGTTTTAAACAATCATGGTATAATAATATACATATTTCTCAATTTATGAGTTTAACATAAAGTGTAGAAAATATCACCCGTTAAATGGCCGCCTTTCTCGCTCACAAAATGTGCTTTGTTCGGATGAATTCTCATAATAATTATCTAATGGTTCAGGGTTCATTTTTTTTATGTTTCTGTGCGTTTCAGAGCTTATTAGAGCAGAATTAATGCCGGGAAACACCATGTTGCATAACAGGGTAGGGTCCCGGTGGTGCCTACTCTGCTGGAGGGCAGGTATCAATTAATGCCGGGAAACACCATGTTGCATAACAGGGTAGGGTCCCGGTGGTGCCTACTCTGCTGGAGGGCAGGTATCAATTAATGCCGGAAAACACCATGTTGCATAACAGGGTAGGGTCCCGGTGGTGCCTACTCTGCTGGAGGGCAGGTATCAATAAATGCCGGGAATTACCATGTTGCATAACAGGGTAGCGTCCCGGTGGTGCCTACTCTGCTGGAGGGCAGGTATCAATTAATGCCGGGAAACACCATGTTGCATAACAGGGTAGGGTCCCGGTGGTGCCTACTCTGCTGGAGGGCAGGTATCAATAGATGCCGGGAATTACCATGTTGCATAACAGGGTAGGGTCCCGGTGGTGCCTACTCTGCTGGAGGGCAGGTATCAATTAATGCCGGGAAACACCATGTTGCATAACAGGGTAGGGTCCCGGTGGTGCCTACTCTGCTGGAGGGCAGGTATCAATTAATGCCGGGAAACACCATGTTGCATAACAGGGTAGGGTCCCGGTGGTGCCTACTCTGCTGGAGGGCAGGTATCAATAAATGCCGGGAATTACCATGTTGCATAACAGGGTAGGGTCCCGGTGGTGCCTACTCTGCTGGAGGGCAGGTATCAATTAATGCCGGGAAACACCATGTTGCATAACAGGGTAGGGTCCCGGTGGTGCCTACTCTGCTGGAGGGCAGGTATCAATTAATGCCGGGAAACACCATGTTGCATAACAGGGTAGGGTCCCGGTGGTGCCTACTCTGCTGGAGGGCAGGTATCAATAAATGCCGGGAATTACCATGTTGCATAACAGGGTAGGGTCCCGGTGGTGCCTACTCTGCTGGAGGGCAGGTATCAATAGATGCCGGGAAACACCATGTTGCATAACACCGGCAACACTACCGGCAAGTCCGACTATCTAGTGTCCACATCACAAACCCTGGGCAATGTGACCGGTAAAGGTCATAGCAGATAGTTGAGAGGGCGATGGCGAGTCTTCGGCGCCATAAAACCGGAACCCACCAGCTAAGGGAAGGAAAACCCCTACAGAAAAACCCTCGACCTCCAGTAGGGGGTTGTTGGGCGAGAGGCCAATCACCTCTCCTCTTAAAAAAGTCAAGATTACGAAATCAGACGCTGAGTCTCGTTGGAGGCGAAGATTGATGGAGGCCAAGGTCCGATATGAGCTGTGGAGCCATCAAAGAAGAAGTTTTAATCCTTACTGATTTACGAACCCATTTTCTTTCAGATAACTCCATAGGAAAAAAAGTCTTTTGTCTTCGAATCAAGTGATCATGGGGGTCATCTTAAATTGCCATGTTTAGAGATAATTGAATCTGAAGTATGTTCCCTTAAGGGTTGCATTGTGACGCTGGCTGTATGGGCGGTAACTTAAGGGTTGCATTGTGACGCTGGCCATATGGGCGGTAACTTAAGGGTTGCATTATGACGCTGGTCGTATGGGCGGTAACTTCATCTTGTCGGAACTGAATATATCCACCATCCTGTCCTCTTCCTGCAGTTGAAGCACCGATATATTTTGGGCCATGGCCCTGTATCGATCGCCATTGACAGTCACAGCAGCTTCTTGAAAATTGTCCAAAAAATATGGATAAATTATAATATCAGCTTGGATTTTCAACACTCTAAAATATTTTTTTTTGCTTATCAATGAAACCATTTAAATGGAAATGTGCCTTGTCACAATTAATTTGCAGTGGAATTTATAATTTTCTACAGTGTTTAACAGAGCGCAGGAGTATGATCTGTCTTCGAGATGAAGTTGTTGCACCGATTGGACCTAATAAAGATAAAGATGCAAATCAGTACGTAAAGTTTGCTGAAGCGTTTCATCAAGAGAGCTGTTATTGAGTAACGCATCTTCTGGTCGATGTCTCCGGTTGTTTTTCAATGCTCGCCGCTGCGTACGCAATATTGATATAATATCATCTGATCCAAGAACATGTATTATGTATGTCAATATATGTCTTGAATCTGCCACAGATCCCTGTTGCTCTAAATTTTGAAACAAACTTCAAATTGTACGAGTGTGTGCAGTAGGAGTTTATGTTTTGTTGAAATTTCCGTTTTGGCCGTTTGTTGCATTTTCTGTCTTCAAACGATCCAATAACGCTGTGTAATATTCGCTATTGATGGTTTTTCCCTTTTCAAGGTGATCGATGAATATTATACCATGCGCATCCCAAAATACGGAGGCCATAACCTTCCCGGCCGACTGTTGAGTTTATGGTCGCTTCGGACGACTTTCACCGGCTGCTCTCCACTCAGCTGACTGCCGATTTGATTCCGAAAATCTCTTAACAAACTCCGCACAGGAATCGGGAGAACCAAGATTAATATGAAAAAATGGGGAGTATTACGGATCGTGATGGATCGACTCTATATTATATATGCAGTGGGGAGTAGTCCGTGCGATACTCGCTGCAGTGATCGAGAAACCCGGTTTCTGGTACCGATGAGGACTCGATTAATGGAAAACCCAGTGCTGTCCAGGTGGCAGAGTTCTGAATGGGAACAATTTAATGCCTTTGACATGATAAGAAGAATTATTTCTTGCGAGAAATACTCGCAAAAAGATTTTTTATAAAAAAAGTAATGATTGAATATAAAAACAAACCATTTGATAAAATGCCTTAAATCCTTTTGATGAACCCTTTTCATCTGATCTGAATTCAATAAATAATCGATTCGATGAAGATGTTATATTCTCTCCTGGAAGTTCGTGCCCACAAAAGCTACCGAGTTTATTCGCTTTGGCGTTTGCTCCATCATAGATCTAAAAATAAAGTTATACTTATTAATGAGTTAGTGTAATTATTTAAAAATATGTATATTACGAGTATGGTCGAGATCTCACTAATTACTTATTTCCAATACAACGACAAAGCTTTAGCCTCCTAGAAAATGTTCTTACCATCTCCTAGAGTCCTCCTAGAGAAGGTCTCGCTGTACGTATGGTATATAGTCTTAAAGACCATCGGTCTGTCAAGCGGTCTTGTTAGGCAAACATATCGATCGTTGTTAACCCTGTTGACTATGACAAGCTCTGCCAACACGATATATTTATGTCAAGCCTTGCGACCTTATATAATTTGTTATTAATCTTCAAGTTTCTCCCTTACATCTCAGTTTCAACAAACCTGATACCGGTTTTTGGGTCAATTATCTTATGTTTTAATAAATTCCTAAAGTCAGTAATTTTATGAAGGTTTTAACCGTTAAATGATTCATACCTATATGTTGTTATGTTATGTTATGTTGTGTGTGTTGTGTTATGTTATGTTATGTTATGTTATGTTATGTTATGTTATGTTATGTTATGTTATGTTATGTTATGTTATGTTATGTTATGTTATGTTATGTTATGTTATGTTATGTTATGTTATGTTATGTTATGTTATGTTATGTTATGTTATGTTATGTTATTTTATGTTATGTTATGTTATGTTATGTTTTGTTATGTTATGTTGTTATGTTATGTTATGTTATGTTATGTTATGTTATGTTATGTTATGTTATGTTATGTTATGTTATGTTATGTTATGTTATGTTATGTTATGTTATGTTATGTTATGTTATGTTATGTTATGTTATGTTATGTTATGTTATTACAGGTTTGATGATTGAGTTGTATATTCTGAGTTTGGCATTCAGGGATAGGGTAGAGGTTTACAGAGTGTGTGAGCAGTAGTGTGTTAAGCTCAAATTACAACATTCTTTATACATTATGGTACACTACACCTAAAGCGGAATGTGTAAGACAGATCCTATATACAGTTAATCTAATTGACCATATTTTAAGAAACACACCACCGTATTGTATTGTATGTGCTTGTATGGAATGATTCAACAATCAATGCGACTAATTCAACTTATCAACCGAGTAATAATTTTCTCCGATAATCAGAAAGATGACAAAAGGTTAGGTGTGAAAAATCAGACATTTTTAGGGTATTATTAGAGATTATCATAAACCCAATAAACTCTGGGTTAAAAGTTAAGGCCGTGGCCACACAGGAAGGAGCCTCGCTTGATGCTCAGAGCTATGCTGCGAGCTAGGCGACATATCCTAGCGAACCGACGTACCGCATACTATCGCAGTGGCCACACTGCACGCTTCGCGCCACGTTTCATGACGATTAGTCATCGAGTGAATCTCCTACCGAACAGATGTGTTGGTTTATTTACAAGATGGCGGACGTTTTAATGGCAACTGTGTATAAAAGGGAGCCTTTGCGGAACCCATCGAGGAAATTATACAAAAATGTACCTGTAATAAAATCACTTTGGAATGAAGTTGCGCAGAAAGTAAATTAAGATGGTAAGTTGTAATGAAATTGGTTAGTTTTGAGAGTGGCATCGTGTGTTGACTCAACCGCTCCCGACTGTCAAATGAATTTGTGCGTAGCACTTTGGTGTGGCCATGCATGAAGTCACCTAGTATATGAGTCACGTAAAATCTAGCTTAGCGCCTAACGAAGCATTTTGGTGTGGCCTCGGCCTAACCTTTAAAGCAATTAGGCAACGGAGATTATCGGATAATGCCTGAACCATATGTAGGAAAAAAGATTATGAACTTGAACAGAAATGCGTGGGAAGGCTTTTAAAAGACAAAAGTAATTGTCGGTTGTATAAAATTATTGCGCAGCAATAAATTATTGATTTAGTTAGTAATTCACATAACAGCGTTTTAGCTTCAGGAACCAGTTCAATATCTTTTCTTAATTTTTAAAAAAAAGTTTTAAGTCTCTTTTTCACCTCACACATCCTCGGTCTCTTCTACATACATACACCTTCTCGTACAACTCTTACGATGTCAATGATTTTATGTTTCCTTTTTTCAAAAATCATTAATTTGATCCAACTATACTTCCCTTGGTCTTCCTCACACACGTCTCCCACTCACATTTGCTCGATGTATGTGTTTTGATAGTCCTTCTTCATTCACTCGTCCCACATCCCCGAACCATCTCAGAGTTCTCTTCTTTCCCTTACTCAGCACGTTAAACTGAAGTTCACAGTTAGTTATCCCTCGTCCCTTCATTATCTATTCTATCATACATTATCATACACCCCACCACTATCTATCTTGTTTGACTCCTAAACATCAAAGTTAGCACCGAAATACCGTTATTGACATACTATACATACATCTTAACAGATTTTGTGATACTATCCGGTTCCAGTATACTCGTACCTATAAAGTATATGATATTTTTTACTATCCCATTGACTTCCTTCTAAACTCTTCAATTACCTGACAAAATACTTCACAAACCTACTACACAAACAGCTAAATTCTTCAACTCGCTCCGACATACGAGTAAATGACACAATAGAATAATTGAACTTTATTCATGCTTCGCAACATTATTAAATTAAAACAGATATAATATATTAATAATAGATGTTATGATGTATTACTTACATTTATTACGTCTGTACAATTGACTGTGGGTTTATCAATATCAAAATCAAGGAAACGGAAAATAATCCGGTTTGTCGATTTCACTTGTATGTAGTAATAGCATTCTAAATTATGGTCATAATTCTTCGGATAGTTCGGGGAATAGATACCTGCTTCGGGAAAAGTGAACGAGCCTCCACATCCTAAAAATAATATGATACGTTTTATTTTATAATACAACAATACACATATCATGATATCTCGATATCAATACTATGTTACGATACACATCATGATT
Source organism: Odontocerum albicorne (assembly GCA_949825065.1). Lineage (NCBI taxonomy): Eukaryota > Metazoa > Arthropoda > Insecta > Trichoptera > Odontoceridae > Odontocerum > Odontocerum albicorne. The sequence goes on from CATKWJ010001127.1 coordinate 66,731, forward strand.
ATGATCTTAGTATCAATACAATATACTCGTATATCATGATATATTATTATCAATACAACAATATACGTATCGTGATATCTTACTATCAATAGAACAATATACATCATGATATCTTATTATCAATACAACAATACACGTCATGATATCTTAACATAGTATCAATACAATAAAACATATCATGATACATTTGTATCAATACAATATACATGATATCAATACAACAATATATGTATATCATGATATCTTAGTATAAATACAACAATACACATCATGATATCTTAGTAATAAGTCAACAATTTCCATCTTAGTATCGATACAACAATACATATAATGATATCTTAGTATCAATACAACAATACACATCATGATATCTTAATATCAATACAACAATACACATCTTGATATCTTAGTATCAATACTACAATACACACCATGGTATTTTAGTATCAATACAATAATATATTATGATATCTTAGTATCAGTACGACAATATACATCATGATATCTTAGTATCAATACTACAATACACATCATGATATCTTAGTATCAATACAACAATATACATCTTGATATCTTAGTATCAATACTACAATACACACGATGGTATATTTATGTCAATACAATAATATATTGTATTATGATATCTTAATATCAGTACGACAATATACATCATGATATCTTAGTATCAATACTACAATACATATCATGATATCTTAGTATCAATACAACAATACACATCTTGATATCTTAGTATCAATACTACAATACACACCATGATATTTTAGTATCAATACAATAATATATAATGATATCTTAGTATCAGTATGACAATATACTAGGTTAGTCAAAAAGATTTGAAAGCGGAAATGAAAATACATTTTTTTTGGGGGGAAATCACTTTTATTGCTCAGTATAGTCTCCCATAAGATCAATACACTTGGTCCAACGATCTTCCTACTTTGTTGTCCCATCACGGAAGTGACTTTCTGGAAGGCCTGCAAAATACTCATCTACGACGGCTATAACCTCTTCGTTTGATGAAAAATGCTTTCCACGAAGGAATTTTTAGAGGTTTGAGAACAGCCAGAAGTCAGAGGGAGCTAAATCTGGCGAATAGGGTGGTGCTGCAACAATTCGTACCCCAATTCACTGATTTTCGTGATGGTTTTTTGAGCTGTGTGGGCAGGTGCATTGTCTTGATGAAAAATGATTTTTTTCTTCTGCAAACCGGGTCTTTTTTCACAAATGTTTTCATCCAACTGGTTCAAAAGGTCACAATAATAATCAGAGTCGATTGTCTTACCAGTTTGGAGATAATCTATCAATAAAATTCCTTTTGCATCCCAAAAAACTGACCTATTTCTGAACACGAACTCGCTTCGGAGCCAAAGTGCCCGGTTCACACCACTCCTTAGCCGCTTGTTTTGATTCAGGATCATGGTGGTTGACCCGAGTCTCATCCATAGTGATGAATCGACGCAGAAAATCCTTTTTATCCTTTAGAAATTGCTCCAAATGCTGCTCAGAAAGTCGCATTCGAACGTGTTTTTGTTGCATTGTTAGCAAATGCGGCACCCATTGTGCACAAAGTTTTTTGAAACCCAAAACTTCAGCCAAAATATGCCATGTTGTTCCATGTGAGATGCCTACGGTGTCAGCTATCACATCCACAGTCGATCGATGATCTTCGAAAACCATATCCTGTATTTTCGCTATGATTTCTGGTGTTGATGCACTTTTTGGATGTCCTGAGAGTGGATCGTCTTCAACGCTTGTACGGCCACGCTTAAACTCCAAAATCCATCGGTGAACGGTTGGAAATGAAGGAGAATACTCCTTTAATACTTTCACCATCTTTGCACGGATCTCAGTAGCCGATAAACCTTCCAAAACAAAGAATTTAATCACTGCACGATATTCGGATTTTTCCATTGTTAAAAAATACACTGACACGTCGACTTCAAATGACTTGTAAACAAAGAATGAATTGACAAATCGAAATGAAATTTTGAGTACGTTCTTATGAAAGATGAAATATTAAAATGGCGTAGAAATTTTGGTTTTCTACGGCTCCATAGATGTCGCTTTCAAAACTTTTTGATTAACCAGTACTCGTACATCATGATATCTTAGTATCAATAGAACAATACACATCAGATATCTTAGTATCAATACAACAATGCATATATGTAACATAGTGTGTATGTATACCTTAGTAACAAGTCAACGATACATATCTTAGTATCGATAGAACAATTTATATCATGATATCTCGGTATCTATACAACCATACATATCATGATATCTTTATAGCAATAAAATTTGTCGTAAGATCCATATTATTGTTATTTACAGAGACTACTTTTCAACATGTTTCTCAAGCGACCGGATTATTCAATATTTTTAAAGACGAAAAATTTTTAATGATGTCAATTTAAACCTAAGTTTTTCTTTTATTTATTCTTATTACAACATGCTTTATACATTACACTACACCTAAAGCCGAATGTATTACTATAACATATCTGAAGATCTATAAAGATTCATTACTTTTCCCTTAAAAGTGAAATATCATCCAAGGACAACGGAAGGGATGATGGATATGAAAAAATATCGGGAATGAAACATGTTATTTTTAAAACATGTCAATTTAAGTTGTCCTTTAATTGTGATATTAATATATTCATCCCTATCACTTATCACTTGATTCCATAATCTATCATGTTACCTGATCAATCATCTCACACAGTGCGTGTATTCCTAACATGTTTAAACGGCATAATAGAACATGTTTCACTCCATGCATCAATGTTGGAACTGATGCACTTGTTAATGCATTGTCCTTTCTTTCTATTTAAGTACTTTCTCTTTAATCGGTTGACATATATTTTATAATAGTTCATTTTTAGTCACATCCATCCGATCCTCTTTGATTGGTTGACAATCGCGTGAATTATTGTTGTAATTAATTCATCTTCGCGGGACAAGTCACATTCATCCCCTCCTATTTGTTGATTGACAATCGCGTGAACTATTGTTTTCATATTTTCACGGCACTCAAGTCACATCCATCCCCTCCTATTTGTTGATTGACGATCGTGTGAACTATTGTTTTCATATTTTCACGGAACTCAAGTCACATCCATCCCCTCCTATTTGTTGATTGACGATCGCATGAACTATTGTTTTCATATTTTCACGCAACTCAAGTCACATTCATCCCCTCCTATTTGTTGATTAACGATCGCGTGAACTATTGTTTTCATATTTTCACGGAACTCAAGTCACAGTCATCCCCTCCTATTTGTTGATTGAGGATCGCGTGAACTATTGTTTTCATATTTTCACAGAACTCAAGTCACATTCATCCCCTCCTATTTGTTGATTGACGATCGCGTGAACTATTGTTTTCATATTTTCACGGAACTCAAGTCACATCCATCCCCTCCTGTTTGTTGATTGACGATCGCGTGAACTATTGTTTTCATATTTTCACGGAACTCAATTCACATTCATCCTCTCCTATTTGTTGATTGACGATCGCGTGAACTATTGTTTTCATATTTTCACGGAACTCAAGTCACAGTCATCCCCTCCTATTTGTTGATTGACGATCGCGTGAACTATTGTTTTAATATTTTCACGGAACTCAAGTCACATTCATCCCCTCCTATTTATTGATTAACGATCGCGTGAACTATTGTTTTCATATTTTCACGGAACTCAAGTCACAGTCATCCACTCCTATTTGTTGATTGACGATCGTGTGAACTATTGTTTTCATATTTTCACGCAACTCAAGTCACAGTCATCCCCTCCTATTTGTTGATTGACGATCGCGTGAACTATTGTTTTAATATTTTCACGCAACTCAAGTCACATTCATCCCCTCCTATTTGTTGATTGACGATCGCGTGAACTATTGTTTTAATATTTTCACGGAACTCAAGTCACATTCATCCCCTCCTATTTGTTGATTGACGATTGCGTGAACTATTGTTTTCATATTTTCACGGAACTCAAGTCACAGTCATCCCCTCCTATTTGTTGATTGACGATCGCGTGAACTATTGTTTTCATATCTTCACGGAACTGAAATGACATACATCCTCTCCTATTACTAGGAATAGACATCCACTTTACATTGGTCCTTTTCCTTATTTCATTGATGATTGCAAATCAGAGTTCAGCCCAAAATACGGTCAATTAAATAGACAAGAATAATACATGACTGTAGTAATAACGCATATACGATTTGTTATAACGTTTGTGCACATTTTAATACTAATTCAATTAGAACTTACTTATCGGGACTGATTTATAAGTTGCCTTGAAACCTCGACCATTGTACGACCTGTCAGTTACAAACTTCACAAATAAGTAATTCCCCGTGGATGTAACAACACTGCTGGTATTTGTTTCCTTATGGCAAACTCGAAGAAGCGGTTGAGACTCTTCAGACGGTCCATTGTAAAGAGTCAACGAATCATACAAACATCTCTGAATAAACTCCATATCAATGTCCATTATTGTGAATTCTATAGACTTGTCAGGCTCCGCTTTAATAACCCATTCACAGTCCATCTCGTCTGGGTAGGTTTTGGGATACATCGGAGATGTTATAGTTCCCGTAGGCTTTTCAATATAACCACCACATCCTGCAATCAATTTATACTTATGTATTGTAAATATCAATATAACCACCACATCCTGCAATCAATTTATACTTATGTATGGTAAATATCAATATAACCACCACATCCTGCAATCAATTTATACTTATGTATGGTAAATATCAATATAAGCACCACATCCTGCAATCAATTTATACTTATGTATGCTAAATATCAATATAAGCACCACATCCTGCAATCAATTTATACTTATGTATGGTAAATATCAATATAACCACCACATCCTGCAATCAATTTATACGTATGTATGGTAAATATCAATATAAGCACCACATCCTGCAATCAATTTATACTTATGTATGGTAAATATCATTTGTAATTAATTCAATGTAATTGAGCAAAATTAAAACGGGGTTTTTAAGAGCAATGCACCCTTGTATAGTGATGTATACCAGAGTAGACAGAGAGGAGAAGAGCGTCATGCTTTCCCATCGTGATACAAACCTTTCACCTCTTATTTACCTGTAACTTCTCTCATACGACTCCTCGTACTCTCTCATAATTTTTGTATTTTTGGAAGCGATGAGTCGATTATAAATCCCGATTCTACTCTTTTTCTATCCAGAATAATGGAGTATCACTTTGGCGACCCGGCAGATTGTTCTCCTTGGAAAAATCTGCACACAAAAATTCAATCAAAGCCCACTTCCACTCCCTTTTTGCAAATTTTCACTCGTTCGACTCTCACTTTCCGCACTTCTTTTTTTTTTCTCACCAACTGGGTTTTAGATTTCAAATGAACACTTCAAAGAGCTTTAGTGACACAAGTTTGGAATTGAGAGTGCATAATTTTAATTTTCTCTGTTTTAAAAAAACACTTAAATAAAATAAATCAAAAATAGTATATACAAAAAAGGATACTTTCTAAATAATAGCAATGATTAAAACCCCAGTTACCAGTTTCCATCTCTTGTACTGTTCAGTTATGTTAACTGGTAAGTGAAGATGCTACAAATTATGTAGATAAAGAGAATAAACCACCATATTCTTCCATCAATCAATCCACCACATTCCAAAGCCCGGATAGAATTGAACTAAGCACCCTCGACATACTGTCGGGGTATAGAAGTCCGTGTCATTTCTGAACGTAACATAACCGCACTGAACAAAACAGATCTTCTAAGAGAGTGAGACGGAATAGTTAAAGCGGTTCATTCCGTGGTAGTGGGGGGTCGACAAGATCATTCAACATTTTATAAATACTATATCTACTGTCTCAAGTCAATGAAGATTGAATCATCACTATACGACCTAAGAACATTGCTATAAATACTACTTATTTAATATGTCATGCATTTGAGTGAACATTGTTATAAACACTACTTATTTAATATGTCATGCATTTGAGTGAACATTGTTATAAACACTACTTATTTAATATGTCATGCATTTGAGTGAACATTGTTATAAATACTACTTATTTAATATGTCATGCATTTGAGTGAACATTGTTATAAATGCTATACTATACTCGTATATTTAATATGTCATGTGTTTAAGCGAACATTGCTATAAATGCAAACTGCAAATTTAGTGATACTCGTACTAACAATGTTTGATCATTAACTCGGACCATCCGTTGCCTAGTTTGTAAGATGTTCCCCGGGGACTTCGGCTCCGGTTACCGATAGTCAAAGTTGAAGAAGTTGTCCCGGACTGATTGATAATACGAGTACTCCCCATTCAGCCTTACGTCGGTTCGGTTCACCTTCGGACCAATTTAGTGAGGTGAGCTGCACCAGAAACGGAGACGATACCAATCCCTTTGGGCGATTCCATCTTCATGACTATGTTACGTCGCGCTCAGAATTGTTTCAAAGATTCCGATCTTCCAGTGTAGATCGCTTTGAACGAGGGCTTATGCGGTCTCCCATAACAGGGTCAATAGTTAGGGTGGTCGTGGAATCCAACCATGGTAAACTGGTAACAATACCCATAAGCGCTCGCTAAGCGTGCAGTAGTATTATGTCAAACATACATAACATATATGATACAAAGGTGAGTTACAAAGGTGACTACCTCACTCGAGAACCACTGAAGTAGGCAAGCAACCGTGAGTTACTCGTCAACTTCAGTGGTTCTCGACCCGAAGGCTCGATTACTGTGGCCGAAGACAATTCTGATATGTGTTTCAACATGTTCGCATAATCAATTCGTACATGTTGAGGAGTAACACAAACCGCATGAACAAATAAAATTCCACCGAGAAAGAGCATATAACGAGGTTTAATGTTGTAAATATAAATTCCACCGAGAAAGAGCATATAACGAGGTTTAATGTTGTAAATATAAATTCCACCGAGAAAGAGCATATAACGAGGTTTAATGTTGTAAACATAAATTCCACCGAGAAAGAGCATATAACGAGGTTTAATCTTGTAAATATAAATTCCACCGAGAAAGAGCATATAACGAGGTTTAATCTTGTAAATATAAATTCTACCGAGAAAGAGCATATAACGAGGTTTAATCTTGTAAATATAAATTCCACCGAGAGAGAGCATATAACGAGGTTTAATCTTGTAAATATAAATTCCACCGAGAAAGAGCATATAACGAGGTTTAATCTTGTAAATATAAATTCTACCGAGAAAGAGCATATAACGAGGTTTAATCTTGTAAATATAAATTCCACCGAGAGAGAGCATATAACGAGGTTTAATCTTGTAAATATAAATTCTACCGAGAAAGAGCATATAACGAGGTTTAATCTTGTAACTATAAATTCCACCGAGAGAGAGCATATAACGAGGTTTAATCTTGTAAATATAAATTCCACCGAGAAAGAGCATATGACGAGGTTTAATGTTGTAAATATAAATTCCACCGAGAAAGAGCATATAACGAGGTTTAATATTGCAAACACAAACACCTTGTTAATATAATAGCACCATTCATTATGTATGATAGATTATTTTTTGATCGATTGAAGATAGTAAAATACAAACCATCTACGATCCATTCGAGTCGAAAACCAGAATGCTGTTTATAAGTGTCCGTATGGAAGTGTACCTTCACCATATTGTCCGAGGACCTGAACACGGGCGGGATGCTGCTTCCGCAATATCTATTTGTATAGTTGACGTCCTTTCCATCCATCAGCTGGAATCCATTCATCAGTACTTTAATTTCTTTATAACAAAAGTATTTTCAATAACAGATTTATCTTAACTCGATATTATTTACAGTAATCCCTCCATTGGCACAGGTTCCAGGAAAACAGCGCGTAAATTAAAATGGCAGAGAGAAGTACGAGTATGTACTCCTAAGACAGAGAGAAGTACGAGTATGTACTCCTAAGACAGAGAGAAGTACGAGTATGTACTCCTAAGACAGAGAGAAGTACGAGTACGTACTCCTATGACAGAGAGAAGTACGAGTATGTACTCCTAAGACAGAGAGAAGTACGAGTATGTACTCCTAAGACAGAGAGAAGTACGAGTGTGTACTCCTAAGACAGGTCATCTTTTATATATTTTCAGATAATCTATTTTTACTTCTTGTTTTATAGTTGACAACGTCAACGTCAATGCCCTATTGACGTTGTGGAGGGTTTAAAGACATTATCATTTATTTTATCAAACACTGTTTATTTCACTTTTTTGTAACGGTATAACCCTACCTGTTTCAAGTCTTGTTGTGCTCCCCTGAAGATGAGGTGTGCACCTTGAAACTGTAGGGTTATACCGTTGCAAAAAAGTGGAATAAACCGATGTTTGATATAAATCAATTATAAAATATTTTTGCTTGATTAAAAAGAGTAAATTATATATATAACTGGTTAGTAATAACTTATAAAACGCGCATATTGATGAGAGTTATAGAATTTATTTACGTGACTAGAAAAAATACTCCAATTTGCTGTTACTATACTCAAGAAAATGTAGAATGGTCCCTGTGACGTTTGAAATGGCATGTCTAAAAGGGATGGGGTAAAAATCGTTTTATTTTTTACAAATCGAATTGTTTTTTTAATAAATCGAAAAATTGTTTTTCCCTAAAATGACGTTTTAATTCCTAATTTTCATTATACTGACTTTCTAATGTATCGTATGATTTGTATCTATCTTTAAATAGGCCAATATCCACTATGAATTAATACTAATTTCCAACATTTAATTTAATGTATAAAAAAATCGAAAATCCAATTATCGTATACCCCATCCCTAGCCAATACGGACTAACGCAGTGACTTTTGACGAACATCGCCAAATAATATTTGATTTTAACAAACTGACATATTTTTGCTAATTTGTAACAAGATGTATTAATTTGTCATTATTGTTAGTTTTATGTAATGTATTGACCTAAATAACTTGCTATTTATTAGAATCGAGGCTTATATTAAAGTTGATAAAATAATTAAAATTACTACATTTTCTTTAGTTTATACAAAATCCCTCTCGCTGGATGGAATCTTCCATTTTTGCTTGTACAGTTGTATAAAAATCAAATGATAACAATAGTTTATAGCTATCAAGTTAAGATATCAATTTATTACTTGACAGAGACCAAATATTATAAATTGAGGAATTACTGTATGTAGAAGTACATACATACATACATATCATCTTGTTTTTTCCCTGTCGGGGTAGGCAAGAG
>CATKWJ010001128.1:0-18720 GCA_949825065.1 Odontocerum albicorne
GCTTATTTGGCTCACATTACATACAATGGCGTGCCGAATTCAATAAAGGTAAAGAGAGGAAAACAATTTAGACAGTCGATCGGAGTGTGGTTGTTATTGCGACAGGATTTTGAGTACTTGGGCTCTCAGGATGAATGACGTGTGGAAAATATTTGTGTGGGCTCTTGAGTGTGAGTTTCTTTTTGTTGTTTTAATTTTTGTTGTTTTATATTTGTATTTCTGTAAATTTTGTTTTTATTTTAAATTATGGGATGATTATTTTTGGTCTTTCTGGAGTGATGATGTGTGAGGAATTTGATTTCGCGTGATGTTTCAGTTATAATTGAGTGTCACTGTTTGTCAGGTTGATGAGAATGTGCAACGAGGTTTTGTTTTTGTGTAATCGAAAATCGGAAAGAATTATCGACTATTTTTTTCATGCTAAATATCCTCAGTGAGATACAGGCAAAATCCTAGTTTACAAGGGACACAACAAATGAAAGGCACAAACCCAGATCCATTAAAATTGTATGTCCAAATGAAATTACCTGTTGTTTTTTCGCGAATTGTATATATTTCTTATCACGCGTAAATAAAATTTAAAAAAAAATATGAGATTCAACGAGAATTGAACGAAAAGTTAAAAAATCTCTTTTTTTACTGATATATACAGATAAGATTAAGTAAGTACAGATATATCAACAGTGAGATACAGGCAAAAGCCTAGTTTACAAGGGAGACAACAAATAAAAGGCAACAAACCCAGACCCATTAAAATTGTTTGTAGAAATAAAATTATCTGTTGTTTTTTCGCGAATTGTATATATTTCTTATCACGTTCAAATGAAATAAAAAAATAATAAAAAATGTGACATTAAAATAAAAGAAGTTCTTAAATGTTTCTATACTATAATAAACATTTGCCTAAAGTTCCATTTTACTAATAAAATAATACATGAATAACTGCTCCTGAGAAACGAAACGTTACAATAATGTTTCAAATAAAAGCTTGAATTTGGTTTTCCTTTCAGAGAGCAGCATACCTACTTCACTCTTTATGATCCGGATAAACGTGGTGCACGTTGATTGCATTCAGACGGCCCCGGTATATTTGAAAAGCACAAAATGATTAAGAAAATACATATAAGAGAAACTTTTTGACGTGGATCAATGCTTTGTTTATTCAAAAATTAAAAGTGATTTTGGTTTTGAATGCAGCAATGTACATCAACATTATATAGTACGACCTCACTTTTTTCGTAATATTGGGGTAGGACAGGTTCTAAGAGATCATTGCAAGCATCACACCGAATAATAAATGTGCCTTTCATTAAAAGAATGTGAAGAAGTGAAGATTCTTATACAAGACATTAAAAATAATTTTTACTTTTTGGTCAATGGGTAAAATTTATCAGACCCTTAACGAATGTTTTACACCTGAAAGCCAGACAATTGCTAGTCCCCAGCCTATTGACCTTTCCAGTGTAACGATTTAAGTATATAAGAAAGCAGACACCCGCCCCATATATTGATTTTCCGTGATGGAAAAGTTAGCCAAATTTTATTTGGATAATATTTTTCCACGTATTTTATACGCACCCTTCGAAATAAATACACTTTTTTTTGCGTTTCATAGATATAAAAAAATAATATTGTTGCGTATAACATATTTATATTAAATTGAATTTTTTTAATACAACGTTAATATGTTTCTAAATCGACTCATGAAATCTTTTTTCGTGTGCGAGATAAGAGGGGGTGGCGGGACAGTTTAGGATATTATACAATGAAGACAGTATGTGAATAATTAATAATAATAAAGGCTGTAGATATAAATCAATCCAACAATCAATTTTTTTAAAACCATGGTTGAATATATGAAAAATTAACAATATGAAAGTTTCTGGCTTGTATCGTTAGCGGGAGGGCTAATGCGTGATGGCTAGCCACCTTTACAAAATGGGTATTGTGAAAAATTCCGGCTGTGAGTCTAGCCTGGATTATGAAACTTTAGACCATATATTTTTCGATTGTACTTTGCGAGACAGATAGTTGTTATAGTAATTAATTATTAATTAATTCATTCATTCATTCATAAATTAATTCATTTATAATTAATTAATTAATTAAATAATTAATTAATTAATTAATTTATTTATTAATTAATTAATTAATTAATTAATTAATTAATAATTAATTACTATAACAATTATCTGTCTCGCAAAGTACAACCGAAAAATACATGGTCTAATTTTTCATCATCCAGACCAGACTCACAGCCGGAATTCTCCATAATGCCCATTTTGTAAAGGGGGCTAGCCACCACGCATTAGCCCTCGCGCTAACGATACAGGCCAGAAACTTCCATATTGTTAATTTTTCATATATTAAACCATGGTTTTAAAAATATAGATTGATTAACATCTACAACCTTTATTATTATTAATTATTCACATACTGTCTACATTGTATAATATCCTTAACTGTCCCGCCACCCCCTCTTATCTCGCCGAGAATTTTCAGCGTCTTTCCAATCATGGATTAGCGCCACGCTCAAACAGAGATTGTTTATTGGCCTTGTACCTGCCTGTATACCTACCTAAATGAATTGTCAAAATAACGAGTGAATTGTTAAAACACAAATAAATTAAATTAATTATTGTTGATCATAAACATACAGGGTCATTGACCGATCAAGTATTCATAGATAGCTACACGTCAAGAACGGCGACAATGTTTACTATTTTTATAGTACCCGCGATTTGTCCAGTCATCTCCAAATATAAATAATTAACCTACCGCCAATTTACGTGCCAGAGCGAGACGGAGCATGTAGTGCGAACTGGTTCACCCATTTGTATAAAAGACCTGCGCTCGGATAAATAAACATATATTCGTATTGTCATTCAGTCAACTGTCAAGACTTTGTTATTTATTTACCTGCTGTCCACTTATCGATTTATATCCGCATTCCTGAGTCCATATTTATTGACAACAAATCAAGATCATCATGACTTATAGAAATAAGCAATCCGCTATATTGATGATTCTGTACAAGAAGTAACGCAGAGTCAACTAAAACGAAGATAACGATGTCGATATCAAGATCATCAGCACGTCCTAATAGGACACATGCTACACTGATAGCGACCATCGTTACATTCCAGTTCACAGCTCCTCTTTCTTTACGTCGTCCTTTACTGTCCATGCAGTGAGACTCTGGAATCAGTTACAAACCAATATGAGACTCGCTCCGTCCTTGGCATGCTTTAAGAAGCGACTGAAAAACCTCTTAATTTCTAGTCAGTAAAATACCATGTTTCATTCCTGATTTTTCTTTCATTTCCTCTCCACATTCCCTTTATTTCCTTTTGATTGATGATATCTCACTTTATATGAAAAATAATGTTCGGGTGACTGGTCTGTCTTTGTGGGGTTCGTGGGCATGTGCTCACGTATATGTTTATGGATTTCGTAGTGATGTATAGTTATTTGAATGATTTATGCGACCACGTAACTTGCTTAATTTACTTTTGTCTGATTGGTTGGAAGAGATTGCCGCCTGGCAATAAGCCCGCCAGATTATATTTGCAATAAAAGTGTTAAATATATAAATATTATTTTTTTTTTTTCAATCCAACGCCCATCGGTGACAAGTATCATGTTTAATTTTATTTAAGAACCTGCCACTGGTTGTGAAAAATCAGATTGGGGACAACTAGTAGGACATGTTTCATTTGCCAAGGGATAAATACATCCATGGCCAGTGATACCACAATGTGAAGGAATCCAAACTTGAGAAACATCTTTATTATTTGACATCAATTGGAATAACTTTGCTTTCATTGAGCAAATAATTTCTTTGTATGAGTTACTCAAACAATTATCTTGAATGGAGAACACTTAGGGAATCGGAGAAGAAAACAATTGAGTGCAAATATATGTAAAGCTTTTACAAAGAGAAGGAAGGCGCTTTCTAGTATTACGCGATTTAGTTTGACAAAATATATTAAGAATCATGATTTCCCTTTTAAGGGTGGCATTCCGATGAAGGAAATCTTTTTTATATCGAAAAATTGTCTTCTCATGTAAAGTAATATTTCTGCTGCTTTAACTTGCATTGATTGGGGATGATTTAAGAATTGTTTTTAGAAATAAAAAAAATGTAATTTGTTCTATCAAACACTGTTTATTCCACTTTGCTGACTGTGACAATTTCTTTATAAGAAAGATAGGAAGATCTTTTGAAAAGAGATTTCGTGAACACAAATACACCTTAACAAACCCTTAAATTTATTCTGAAATGGCTAATCATTGTCACCGTAAAAACCATACTTTTTCTATCGATGATGCCAAATTCATACATATCAGTAGTAACGGAAATAAATTGGACAGATTAGGGGCCCTAGAAATTTCTAAGTCAGTGCATCGAAGTGAACATCTGGAAAACACATATATCCCAAGAATCTCCTTCCGCTGCTCGCCAAGGTTGTCCCATGCCTTTCCCAACCCCCAGTCCCCAACCCGAATGTTTACCGTTATAAGTGTGCATCTTGGTACAAGTTCGAACAGAATTCAGTCTTGTTTGCGCAACCCTGATGATGAAGTTTACACCTTGAAACCGGTAGGGTCATAAGCGTATTGAATAACTTTGCAATCAAATGTGACAGCTTTCCCAACATCGGCTTATTATAGAATATAATCGGACTAAAAACAGAACCCTGTGACACCCCCGTAAACATTTTTTCAAATAATTTCATCCCCTTTTGGACTCGGATGATCCAATCCGAAAGAATTATATGGGCAAATTGTATAAACTTTGGTGGAAGGCTTTTCTTCAGTAATTTTTCGTTTAGAATTGGAAGCCTAACATCATCATAGACTCCTCTGAGATCCATCAATGCCGCAAAAGTGTATTTCTTTTTAAAAAAAGAAACTGTTGCATAAGTTATCAAAATAACCGAATTATCCATACATTGTTTAGACGTCTAAAATTCGAACTGAAAGAAAGGTAAAAATAAGTCATGTTCAACCAACCATTCGATTTTCTATCAGACTTTCTCTTAAATTTTTAAATAACATGACGAGAGTGCTATCGGCTGGTAATAATCTGCACGATTTGAATCATTTTCAGGTTTTAAAATAGGAATCACTTTTTGAATTTTCTCCATATCAAAAATCATTCATACCGGTCTCAAAAAAATTGTAGGAAATATCTAAAAATAATAAAATATTTCCGGATTAAAAAAAAAAGTGTATGAAATTTGATCAATCTCCGAAGATTTTTTTTATATATGTCCAAAAATTTGAACTCCTTCAAATTTAAAAGGAAAATCGATTTAGCTGCAGCTTGAGCCATTAATTTGATACGAGGGCAATTTTGATACGTAAGGAACAGTTGATATGAGCTTAATAGTTAGTAAACTTTTCGAAATTCGGGATTCGACGTAAAGTAATGTTAAATGGACCGTTAACTATAACTATTAAGCGTATTCCATACACGTGAATAAGGTGTAGATGGGGATGAAGATTTTCAAAATTTTCTGCCAAGCAGTTTTTTTCTACTTCTTTTTGTTCAACAGTGTTTTGCTTTAGCTTACACAATTTGAACTTCGAGAGAGTTGTTCAAATTTATATTTTTTTCTGTACCTTCTCATGTTCTCGGATCTCTGCTGCACAATATTTCCACATTCCTTATCCCACCATGGACGATCTTTTTGGGAACGAACATATCTTATTTTGGAATTCACTGGTACACTAGATTTCCTGACTGATTTTACAATATTGTGAAAATGTTGACTGGAGTAAAAAAATTCTGAGGTATCATCTATGACCTCAAAACCCCTTATCACTAATAGAAGGTTACATTAATGGAAGAACGTGCCAAAGAAAAAAAACTTCGCCCAAAAAAAATACGTTGTCCTAATCGAGGTCTAAATTTTGTTTCACCCAAGTGAGTCTTTTTTTATTTATTTTTCAGACAGTAGTGGTTTGTTCGCCGTGCTTTGAAATTTCCCTCCATGAGCTTAGTAAACGTCTTTTTATAGTGTCGCATGACATAATTAGACCCTTTTTACGCAAAACCGCCTGTCCGCTACGCAATGATAGTCGAGGATTCTTCTCAAACACCCTTAAAATCTCTCTGTCCTCCTTTTTCGTTATTTTCTGTGCAGTGCCACAATCTGGTAAGCTATCGACGTTTTTTTACGGCGGAATAGCGTTTTACCCACTTACTTACAAATTTATTTGACTTTCTCGTGTATTAAGCAGCGGCTCCGTACGACATTTTTGGTCCTTTCGGAGGCACAGAAACACGGCTTTGTAACGTGATGCGTACGTGGCACTCATGTTAAAATTTGTTTGTTCATGTGTAACCAAGGTCAAACGACAACTGAGTTTTAGTATTCAAAGCATCTTAAGGAAAGGATTTTGCTACCGGTATGCGTTTGAATCTACCCTTTAACAGTTTCCTGGAAAAAAATGTAGCCATACACGCTCTTGTCAAACATACTGTACTCGTATATGTTACGTAACGTAAGGCATTAAAAACATTTTAATTTGTTTTATCAAACACTGTTATTTGTTTTATCAAACACATTTTCTATCGATGATGCCAAATTCTTACATATCATAAGTAACGGAAATAAATTGAACAGATAAGAGACTCTGGTCATTTCTAAGTCAGTGCATCGGGGTGAACATCTGGCAAATACACATATCCCAAAAATCTCGCCACTGCTTGCCGAGATTGTCTCCTTCCTCCTTCCAACCCCAGTCCTCAACCCGAATTTTTACCGTTAGAAGCGTGTATGTCGGTACTAGTTCGAACAAAATTCAGTCTCGTTTATACTCCCCTGATGGTGAGGTGTGCACCTTGAAACCAGTAGAGTTATACAGTTACAAAAAGTGGTATAAACAGTTTTTGACAAAAAAAAATACTGTATATTGATGCGAATTATAGGTTTCCTACATATGTTTTAAATTATATATCTATGAGTGTGTTTTTTTTAGTCTTTCCAGATTAAATAACACATTTTAGTTAAAAATTATTTAAATTATATAAAAATAATATATTATACAATAAGTTGGTAGCATAGTACGCTTGCGCTAGACAACATTGAATGCCCCGTCCTAATTCGGTTCACTTTCTCTCCACTGGATACTTGTGTTAGTTTAATCGGGTGCTAGCGTTGTAACGTCGCGAGAAGCTAGACTAGAACTAATATCTCTTCTCAACATTTGTGAACTGGAACTATGTTAATATCTCTTCACAACATTTATTTTCCTGGAAATAATATCTCTTCTCAGAATTCTTCAATATTAAATGGTAAGTGTGAAATGAAATTACTAATTATCATGTCATTTACTTTTTCTTTAAGTTATAATTTCATTGTGATAATGTTTCGACATTGGAAAACATAAGTAATCAGTTAAAACATAAGATACATATTTAAATTGAACTTTAAGAGGACTGTTGTTTTTAATTAATATTAAAAAAATACAGCTTAAATAATTTTCATATCGATATATTATGTTCATCGTCAAGATTGGCAATAACACATTACTATATAATCCATTTTTGCTTTTTTTAATAGGTTCAGCTGTTTTATATAACACAAAGTGCTTCGTTTACCTTGTTATATGTTGCTACTCTTCTGTCAACTCGTTTATAAAACGTTAACATACTGCCAATATAACATAGCTCATCAATATGCTCTAGTTTCCTGAGTTAGGCCATATATCATACAAACTTTATCATACATATTTTTACAACCATAACTTTTGATTTTTCTACACTAATTTCAAAAGTTTTTAATTCGCATATCCCATAGGGCTCACTTAGCGTATCCTTAAACTTATTTGAATATTTCGCAGCAAGCATAACCATATCATCACACTGGGATTCGCACACATTTTCGCTCATTTTATACAATCTTCAATCATATTATAAATTCAGCACACAAAAAAACTTGACGTAAACTTAATAACCAAAGTGACATTACGTACCCTCGCTTTAGTAATTTAAACCACCCGCTTAGTTCCCATGTACTCCTACGAGTATAAAAATGGAGAATTTAGTTGGTGTTTTTATACAGCGAGATAATATTACTTATCGAGCGAGCCCATTGTACTTATTACAACTATCTTTATGTAGCAAGCCAATTTAGTTGGTGTTTTTATACAGCGAGATAATATTACTTATCGAGCGAGCCCATTGTACTTATTACAACTATCTTTATGTAGCAAGCCAATTTAGTCGGTGTTTTTATACAGCGAGATAATATTACTTATCGAGCGAGCCCATTGTACTTATTACAACTATCTTTATGTAGCAAGCCAATTTAGTTGGTGTTTTTATACAGCGAGATAATATTACTTATCGAGCGAGCCCATTGTACTTATTACAACTATCTTTATGTAGCAAGCCAATTTAGTCGGTGTTTTTATACAGCGAGATAATATTACTTATCGAGCGAGCCCATTGTACTTATTACAACTATCTTTATGTAGCAAGCCAATTTAGTTGGTGTTTTTATACAGCGAGATAATATTACTTATCGAACGAGCCCGTTGTACTTATTACAACTATCTTTATGTAGCAAGCCAATTTAGTTGGTGTTTTTATACAGCGAGATAATATTACTTATCGAACGAGCCCATTGTACTTATTACAACTATCTTTATGTAGCAAGCCAATTTAGTTGGTGTTTTTATACAGCGAGATAATATTACTTATAGAGCGAGCCCATTGTACTTATTACAACTATCTTTATGTAGCAAGCCAATTTAGTTGGTGTTTTTATACAGCGAGATAATATTACTTATCGAGCGAGCCCATTGTACTTATTACAACTATCTTTATGTAGCAAGCCAATTTAGTTGGTGTTTTTATACAGCGAGATAATATTACTTATCGAGCGAGCCCATCGTACTTATTACAACTATCTTTATGTAGCAAGCCAATTGTTTTTATTAATTTTTCATTCACGCCACAGTATTTCGAAATTTCTATTTTTTTACTGATGCATACAAAACCTTTTAACCTTTTCCCACACATTCTTCAGATATATTTTGTGATGAAAAATTATAATAATTATATCCTTTACCACCTCTATAAGTAACTGTGACATTGCATAGTTTCTATTCAGTTATTTTCCTCTATCATTCATTCTTCTCTATCACTCAATAAAAAACTCTACACAATTATTACAAGACATATTGTCTTGATAAATTATCTAACTCGTATCTTATATTATCTTACGCGTTTCTTATATTATCTTACGCGTATCTTGTATTATATTACGCGTATCTGAACCGAAAATTTTCAAATTCTGTTATGAATCGTGGATTTTTATTTGGGGAAGAAATATTCACTCGAAGTAGGAAAAGTAGTGGGGGTAAAAGCCATAACGCCGAGGTCGATTCGGGCTCTCAGAGAATCCGGTGGCGCCATCGACGTCGGCGCAATCGAAGTCTTAGCTATTGAACTCCACTACTGGAATGTTGATCGTTCCCACAACTTCGTCCAAAATGTGGCTGGCCGTGTAAAGCATTTATGACATCTCATCGATTATAAAAAGAGGTACGAAAGTTGTTTGTTCAAAGAAGAAAAAAAATCGATATCTCTAAATTAGAGGACCCACAGATGTTAGATGGTAATTTATTGTGTAACAAAAATAATAAAGAAATTAATTTGAGTCTTTTATGAAATATTCACTCAATTTTAGACGGCTGAAATCAAACAATTGACAGATAAATCTATATTGGCCAACATATAATAATCTTTAATATACGTTTAAATGTTTCTTGATAAATTTTGTACGATATATCATACAAAATACAAAAGTTCTAAATTTTTAATACAAATAAATTTTTAATACAAATCTTTAATATACGTTTAAATGTTTCTTGATAAATTTTGTACGATATATCATACAAAATACAAAAGTTCTAAATTTTTAATACAAATAAATTTTTAATACAAATCTTTAATATACGTTTAAATGTTTCTTGATAAATTTTGTACGATATATCATTCAAAATACAAAAGTTCTAAATTTTTAATACAAATAAATTTTTAATACAAATCTTTAATATACGTTTAAATGTTTCTTGATAAATTTTGTACGATATATCATACAAAATACAAAAGTTCTAAATTTTTAATACAAATAAATTTTTAATACAAATCTTTAATATACGTTTAAATGTTTCTTGATAAATTTTGTACGATATATCATACAAAATACAAAAGTTCTAAATTTTTAATACAAATAAATTTTTAATACAAATCTTTAATATACGTTTAAATGTTTCTTGATAAATTTTGTACGATATATCATACAAAATACAAAAGTTCTAAATTTTTAATACAAATAAATTTTTAATACAAATCTTTAATATACGTTTAAATGTTTCTTGATAAATTTTGTACGATATATCATACAAAATACAAAAGTTCTAAATTTTTAATACAAATAAATTTTTAATACAAATCTTTAATATACGTTTAAATGTTTCTTGATAAATTTTGTACGATATATCATACAAAATACAAAAGTTCTAAATTTTTAATACAAATAAATTTTTAATACAAATCTTTAATATACGTTTAATTGTTTCTTGATAAATTTTGTACGATATATCATACAAAATACAAAAGTTCTAAATTTTTAATACAAATAAATTTTTAATACAAATCTTTAATATACGTTTAAATGTTTCTTGATAAATTTTGTACGATATATCATACAAAATACAAAAGTTCTAAATTTTTAATACAAATAAATTTTTAATACAAATCTTTAATATACGTTTAAATGTTTCTTGATAAATTTTGTACGATATATCATACAAAATACAAAAGTTCTAAATTTTTAATACAAATAAATTTTTAATACAAATCTTTAATATACGTTTAAATGTTTCTTGATAAATTTTGTACGATATATCATTCAAAATACAAAAGTTCTAAATTTTTAATACAAATAAATTTTTAATACAAATCTTTAATATACGTTTAAATGTTTCTTGATAAATTTTGTACGATATATCATACAAAATACAAAAGTTCTAATCTATCATACAAAAGTTCTAAAGATAGTAAGACAATTTTACAACAGCTTATCCGCACACCTTATCCATACGTAGTCTTATAAACAAAGTGAAATTTTTATTCGTATATCTTACATTTAGATTTTTTAGTTAAACTTATTTTGTAATAAACTTTAAAATTATTGCACCCTCGATGAAAGTTTACGGCAGGTTCTGAACAATAACATTTTTAATTAAAAATATAACGTACTATTTTCTAGTCAATGCAGTGATTTTTTAATGATTGAAAAGTTATACACATTCGTGTATCGTAAAATATACGCATCGATACTATAATATTCACATTGAAAAAAATGTGAATTTTATTGTAAAATTATAATTAAACATTTAATGAGATTGAATTTTATTCATAAAAATTAATTAAATTCAAATATAAAACCCATGAAACGTAACAAAAATTTGTTTCATTTATCCCCAACAAAATAAGAATCAAAGGATTCTTTATACAGCAGCCCTCTTTTAAGACTTATAACCTTTGTATATCTACTGATGTGTGATAGTAGCGCACTCTAATTTAGTATTGTATTGAATATATCTAGTGCAGAATGAATAAAATTGCTGTACGCAGACGCAACACCAAAATAAATTAATATGAGTTCTCGTATCTCATATTGAAAGATATTATTCTTCTTCCTCTTGGTCTAGGTCGTATGACCTGTTTGTGACAGTGGCCTGTCCTGGGATGGTGACGTCCAGCTGTCCTTCCACCTTTTCGGCGGCCTTCCTAGTAATCTCCTGCTGTTAGGGTTTTTAGTCTTAGTGATTTTTGCCAGTCTTATATCCTCCATGCGGTCCACATGATCCCTCCAGAAGTGTTTTCTGCTTCTTTCCCACCTCACTATGTCTTCAACACCACAAATCGACCTTATCGTTTCATTTCTGATCCAATCTCTAAGAGTTCTGCCTGCGATGGAGCGTAGGGTTCTCATTTCTGCTACTCTGAGAAGGTTTTTTGTCCTCTTGGTATCGGCTCTCACTTCTATCCCATATGTCATAATAGGGCGGACACATGTCTTATATATCCTAATCTTACTTTCGGTTAGCATGTCATTGTTTCTTTATAGTGTCCCCGCAAGCAGCCAGCCAAAGCTATCGCTTTATTACAAGTAGTTTGTGCTTTTTGTATATATCACTCTTGTTTAAGATATTGACATATAAATTTAACTTTTCTATGTTATTGAAACCCAAAGAAATCGTATAATCTATAAAGTTGTCGAAAGAAAGTTCGATGAGGAAATTTGGTGCTTTCTTATTAAAAGTTATAATCGCCTATAAAGGCGACGAATGAAGAGTTAATGACCGTGCAAAAATGAAAAATAGTACATCGAAAATATTTATTGAATCAAAATCAGGAAATAGTGGCATGTCATTGACAAAAAAGAGGAAATTATTAAAAAAAATAAGAAAGAAAGATTGAAGAACAGTGAGTTTGAATGCAAAAAGTAAGACCAAAATATTTCGGAAGAAAGTAAATAAAACTGGAAAACGAAATACGAGTACTAGGAGGGGAGTAGGGGTGGAAATCAGAGATACGAATGAAACGATTTTGTCAGAATAAAGAATAATTCGTTCCAGAGGAAAACAGTATTTTAAATGCCTGTACGAAAGTTGTGACATACAAAACCCACGGCGGTTATATTAAAATAATATAGCATGAGAAACGTTTGGTAAATGTGAATGAGATTAGTTTAGAAGAAGAACGAAAAATAGGTTGTGTTAACAGAACCAAAAGTGAATGCAATGTACTGACGAAAAATATCAAAGAAAGAGTAGGCGAGCTAGGGAATTTTGATATTAAGGTGATATTTCTGAGATGATGGAGTTAAGAGATATATCGAACGGCAAGTAGGATAAGGATAAATATCAATTAAAGAGTAGAGCGAGCTAGGGAATTTTGATATTAAGGTGATATTTCTGAGAGGATGGAGTTACAAAAGATATCAAACGGCAAGTAGGATTAGGATTAATATCAATGAAAGAGTAGGCGAGCTAGGGAATTTTATATTAAGGTGATATTTCTGAGACGACGGTGTTACGAGATATATCGAACGGCAAGTAGGATTAGAAAAAATATCAATGAAACAGTAGAGCGAGCTAGGGAATTTTGATATAAAGCTGATATTTAGAGACGAAGGAGTTACGAAAGATATTGAACGGCAAGTAGGATTAGGAAAAAATATCAATGAAAGAGAAGAGCGAGCTAAGGAATTTTGATAATAAGGTGATATTTCTGAGACGATGGAGTTAAGGGAGATATCGAATGGCAAGAAGCATTAGGAAAAATATCAATGAAAAAGTAGGCGAGCTAGGGAATTTTGATATTAACGTGATATTTTTGAGACGACAGTGTTACGAGATATATCGAACGGCAAGTAGGATTAGTATAATATCAATGTAAGATTAGAGCGAGCAAGGGAATTTTGATATAAAGGTGATATTTCTGGGACGACGGAGTTACGGAAGATTTCGAACGGCAAGTAGGATAAGGAAAAATATCAATTAAAGAATAAAGCGAGCTAGCAAATTTTGATTTAAATGTGATATTTCTAAAACGATGGAGTTACGAGAGATATCGAACGGTAAGTAGGATTAGGAAAAATATTATTGAAAGAGTAGAGCGAGCTAGGGAAGTTTGATTTTAAGGTGATATTTCTGAGACGATGGAGTTACGAGAGATATCAAACGGCAAACATATATATCTGAGTCGACGGTGTTACGAGAGATATCAAACGGCAAGTAGGATTAGAAAAAATATCAATGAAAGAATAGAGCGAGCTGGGGAATTTTGATGTTAAGGCGATATTTATGAGACGATGGAGTTACGAGAGATATCGAACGGCAAGTGGGATTAGGAAAAATATCAATGAAAGAGTAAAGCGAGCTAGGGAATTTTGATATTAAGGTGATATTTCTGAGACCATGGAGTTACGAGAGATATCGAACGGCAAGTAGGATTAGGAAAATTATTAATGAAAGAGTAGATCGAGCTAGGGAATTTTCATATTAAGGTGATATATCTGAGTCTACAGTGTTATGAGAGATATCAAACGGCACGTAGGATTAGAAAAAATATCAATGAAAGAGTAGAGCGAGCTAGGGAATTTTGATATTAAGGTGATATTTCTGAGAGGATGGAGTTACGAGAGATATCGAACGGCAAGTAGGATTAGGAAAAATATTAATGAAAGAGTAGAGCGAGCTAGGGATTTTTGATATAAAGGTGATATTTCTGAGACGATGAAGTTAAGGGAGATATTGAATGGCAAGAAGCATTAGGAAAAATATCAATGAAAAAGTAGGCGAGCTAGGGAATTTTGATATTAACGTGATATTTTTGAGACGACAGTGTTACGAGATATATCGAACGGCAAGTAGGATTAGTATAATATCAATGTAAGATTAGAGCGAGCAAGGGAATTTTGATATAAAGGTGATATTTCTGGGACGACGGAGTTACGGAAGATTTCGAACGGCAAGTAGGATAAGGAAAAATATCAATTAAAGAGTAAAGCGAGCTAGCAAATTTTGATTTAAAGGTCATATTTCTAAAACGATGGAGTTACGAGAGATATCGAACGGTAAGTAGGATTAGGAAAAATATCAATGAAAGAGAAGAGCGAGCTAGGGAATTTTGATATTAAGGTGAGATTACTGAGACGATGGAGCTATGAGAGATATCGAACGGCAAGAAGGATTAGGAAAAATATCAATGAAAGAGTAATCCTTCTTGCCATTCGATATATCTCGTAACACCGTCGTTTCAGAAATATCACACTATTATCAAAATTCCCTAGCTCGCCTTTTGTTTCATTAATATTTTTCCTAATGTTACTTGCCGTTCGATATCTTTCGTAATTCCATCGTCCCAGAAATATAACCTTAATATCGAAATTCCCTAGCTCGCTTTACTCTTTTGTTAATATTTTTGCTAATCCTACTGGCCGTTCGATATCTACCTTTCGATATCTAGGGAATTTTGATATTAAGGTGATATTTTTGAGAGGATGGAGTTACGAGAGATATCGAACGGCAAGTAGGATTAGGAAAAATATCAATTAAAGAGTAGAGCGAGCTAGGGAATTTTGATATAAAGGTGATATTTCTGAGACGATGGAGTTACGGGAGATATCGAACGGCAAGTAGGATTAGGATAAATATTAATAAAAGAGAAGAGCGAGCTAGGGAATTTTGATATGAAGGTGATATTTCTGAGACGATGGAGTAACGAGAGATATCGAACGGCAAGTAGGATTAGGAAAAATATCAATGAAAGCGTAGAGCGAGCTAGGGAATTTTGATATTAAGGTGATATTTCTGGGACATCTGGGAAATCAATCACCTTAGTATCAAAATTCCCTAGCTCGCCTACTCTTTTATTGATATTTTTCCTAATGCAACTTGCCGTTCGATATCTCTCGTAACTCCGTCGTCCCAGAAATATCACCCTTATATCAAAATTCCCTAGCTCGTTCTACTCTTACATTAATATATTTCCTTATCCTACTTGCAGTTCAGTATCTCTCGTAACTCCGTCGTCCCAGAAATATCACCTTTATATCAAAATTCCCTAGCTCATCTACTCTTTCATTGATAATTTTTCTAATGCTTCTTTCCGTTCGATATCTCTCGTAACTCCATGTTCCCAGAAATATCACCTTTATATCAAAATTACCATGCTCGCTCTACTCTTTCATTCATATTTTTCTTAATCCTACTTGCCGTTCGATATATCTTGTAAGACCGTCGTCTCAGAAATATCACCTTTATATCAAAATTCCCTAGCTCGCTCTACTCTTTCATTAATATATTTCCTAATCCTACTTGCAGTTCAGTATCTCTCGTAACTCCGTCGTCCCAGAAATATCACCTTTATATCAAAATTCCCTAGCTCATCTACTCTTTCATTGATAATTTTTCTAATGCTTCTTTCCGTTCGATATCTCTCGTAACTCCATGTTCCCAGAAATATCACCTTTATATCAAAATTACCATGCTCGCTCTACTCTTTCATTCATATTTTTCTTAATCCTACTTGCCGTTCGATATATCTTGTAAGACCGTCGTCTCAGAAATATCACCTTTATATCAAAATTCCCTAGCTCGCTCTACTCTTTCATTAATATATTTCCTAATCCTACTTAAAGTTCGATATCTCTCGTAATTCCGTCGTCCCAGAAATATTACCTTAATATCAAAATTCCCTAGCTGGCTCTACTCTTTCATTAATATTTTTCCTAATCCTACTTGCCGTTCGATATCTCTCGTAACTCCGTCGTCCCAGAAATATCACCTTAATATCAAAATTCTCTAGCTCGCTTTACTCTTTCACTAATATTTTTCTTAATCCTACTTGCCGTTCGATATTTCTCGTAACTCCGTCGTCCCAGAAATATCACCTTAATATCAAAATTCCCTAGCTCGCTCTACTCTTTCATTATTATTTTTCCTAATGCTACTTGCCGTTCGATATCTCTCGTAACTCCGTCGTCCCAGAAATATCACCCTTATATCAAAATTCCCTAGCTCGTTCTACTCTTACATTAATATATTTCCTAATCCTACTTGCAGTTCAGTATCTCTCGTAACTCCGTCGTCCCAGAAATATCACCTTAATATCAAAATTCCCTAGCTCGCTCTACTCTTTCGTTTATATTTTTCCTAATCCTACTTGCAGTTCGATATCTCTCGTAACTCCGTCGTCCCAGAAATATCACCTTTATATCAAAATTCCCTAGCTCTCTCAACTTTTTCACTGATATTTTTCCTTATGCTACTGGCCGTTCGATATATCTCAAAGCTCCATCGTCTCAGAAATATCACCTTAATATCAAAATTTCCTAGCTCGCACATTTTTGTTATTGATATTTTTCCTAATGCTTCTTGCCGTTCGATATACCTCGTAACTCCATTGTCTTAGAAATATCACCTTATTATCAAAAACCCCAATCTCACTCTACGCTTTTATTGATATTTATCCTACTGGCCGTTCGATATCTCTCGTAGCTCCATCCTCTCAGAAATATCACCTTTATATCAAAATTCCCTAGCTCGCTGTTCTCTTTCATTAATATTTTTCCTAATCCTACTTGCCGTTCGATATCTAGGGAATTTTGATACTAAGGTGATATTTTTGAGACGACGGAGTTACGAGACATATCGAACCGCAAGTAAGATTAGGAAAAAGACTTCAAAATCAACGGGGCACTTTTAGTATACATATAGTTTATATATTCTCGAACTAGACAGTATTAAAACTTCCAAGCAATCAACCGAATTTATATATTTCTCTTAGAATAACATATATACTCGTAAGTGTTGCTAAGCCACCCTAAAGTCTACCTACCATTCAGTCTACCTAAAATCACAAATAATCAAGCTGCAATAAAAAGAGAAATGCTAGATAATAGAGGCGTGAAAAACGTTCCAATGAGTCGTGATGATCAATAGTTTTTTTTTTTATTGGAAATAAACTTCATATGACATTGTAATTATTTTTATCAAACACTGTTTTTTCCTTTTTTTGTAACGGTATAACCTTACCGGTTTCAAGGTGCACACCTTATCTTCAGGGGAGTACAAACAAGGATCAAGAAATAGTTGAAAACTTTGAAACCGGTTGGGTTTACCGTTACAAAAAGTGGAATAAACATTGTTTGATAAAACAAATTGCAATATCTTTAAACCTCCACAACGTTAATGCCTTAACTATAAACAGTATTATAACTTCATATTA
The DNA here is from genome assembly GCA_949825065.1 of Odontocerum albicorne. Classification (NCBI taxonomy): domain Eukaryota; kingdom Metazoa; phylum Arthropoda; class Insecta; order Trichoptera; family Odontoceridae; genus Odontocerum; species Odontocerum albicorne. The sequence goes on from CATKWJ010001128.1 coordinate 17,828, forward strand.
GTTTTTTCTGCGACAAAACATGAAATTCAAAGCTTTTCGAGTGCAATTTAACAGAAGGTTTATCTTCATTTGGTGCCACTAAATTTATTAAATTACTAGCTGTACCCGGCCATGCGTTGCTGTAGCTCAGTCTGGTTAAATGGAAAAGAAAGAAAAGAGAAAGCACACATTTCAATTATGTTTAATTTCACAATGCTTGTGGGTACACAATATTTTTGATGTCTTTCAGTCACTCTCAGTCTGTCGCGTTTATCGCCGTGCTCGCAAATAATCGCGTCACTCCAATAGGTCAATTCACGATATGATTTGAATTCAAATGAAAGATCGATTGCACTGAAAAGGAAGAAAGAAAGTTATAACAAAAACATAAAATTGCGAAACATTAAAAAAGGAACTGAATAATATTGGTAAGTTCGTAGACGTCTTTGTTCTTGGCGCCAACAATAGCTCTTTCACTCACCCAATCTTGATTCTTATAAGTGATTTGAATATAGGAAAATACTTTTTCAACCGATTCTTCTTTTGACATCACTAAATTGCATAAGTTATAGTCTTCCAACCTTAGTTTTATTACCGTCATTTACAACTGCATCTCGCGAATGAACGTATTCTTCAGAGCAAAGCTTGGTCCGATTCAAACGGATGAATTTCAAACGTTTTGTTTTCTATGACAGTTCACAAATTTGCACCAATACAACCTTGTAACGACGTTCAGTGACTATAATTATTTTATCGGCTTTAATATAAGGCTCGATTCTAATAAATATCAAGTTATTTAGGTAAATACATTACAAAAAACTAACAATAATGACAAATTAATACATCTTGTTACAAATCTCCATTTCTACATACGATTGATGTGAGAATATCTCAGCTGATCGATCGTTTTGATT
>CATKWJ010001129.1:0-39175 GCA_949825065.1 Odontocerum albicorne
AATATATATATATATATATATATATATATATATATATATATATATATATATATATATATATATATATATATATATATATATATATATATATATATATATATATATATATATATATATATATATATATATTATATATATATATATATATATATATATATATATATATATATATATATATATATATATATATATATATATATATATATATATATATATATATATATATATATATATATATATTATATATATATATATATATATATATATATATATATCATCATCATCATCATCATTGTCAACCAGGGTCGATCCACTGCTGGATGAAGGTCTCTCCAAGTTGACTCCAAACAGTTCGGTCCTTTGCTCGCCGATGCCACGTGATGCTGCCTTGCTTCCTGATTTCGTCCATCCAGCGTACCTTCGGTCTTCTTCTAGGCCTCTTTATGCCTCTTGGATACCATTGGATTATTTCGGATGTCCATCGGGAGTCTGACATTCTGGCTACATGTCCGGCCCATTGCCACTTCATTCTTTTGCACACCTTTATAACGTCTTCTACCTTTGTTATATTGCGAATCCAGGTGTTTCGTTTACGGTCTCTTTTAGTATATCCTAACATGCATCTCTCCATGCCCCTTTGTGCGGTCTGGAGCTTTTGCGTGTTCTTTACTGTGAGCGTCCATGTCTCGCAGCCATACGTAAGTACTGGAAGAATGCACTGGTTGTAGACCCTTCGCTTCAAGGATATTGGGAGATTACTTTTGAAGATGTTGTTCAAACGTCCAAATGAGCTCCACGCCAGTTTGGTCCTTCGTGCTATTTCCTCCGATATGCCACCTACAAAGGAAATAAGTTGGCCTAGATACACATATTCCTGGACAAGTTCTAGCGGTTTTCCATCCACGTTTATTGGTTTTGGGGTAGCAAAGCCGTTCATCATATATTTGGTTTTTGAAATATTCATTTTTAAACCAACTTCCCTGCTGACCTCTGCCAATTCTTGCAGTTGGTGCTGAAGATCATTCGGGTTTTGTGAGAATATAACGATATCGTCTGCAAATCTCAAATGGCTCAGGTATTTTCCATCAATCGCCAGCCCTTTACTTTCCCATTCTAGTTTTTTAAATATGTATTCCAGTGTAGCTGTGAATAATTTTGGGGAAATAGTGTCTCCTTGACGAACTCCTTTACCGATTCGGAAGGTTTCCGAGGATTTGTGGAGATGTATTTTTGCTGTTGCATCCTTATAGATGTTATTGTCTCAGCAAACGTTAGATCTTATGAAACAAAGAAGAAAAATGATATCTACACAACCCGCTTCTACATCACCATCTTTCTCAGAGATCAATAGAATGCTACGCAAAAATATTCGTAAAGATATCCGCGAATATAACACAAAAATGGTTCAAAGGACGATTGAGAATAGAAGAAGTCTGAAAAAGCTAAAGCAAAATATGTCTTTAGGAAAACGCCACATCATTGCACTTAAACTGTCTGATAATACTGTAACCAAACAACGAGACCTTATCCTGAAGAGAGCGGAAGAATTTTATAGGGAACTATATGCCGATACAGATACTGTAACTATACCAGATACAAATCTGAATCTAGAAACAACTAAGGACGAAAATATCCCAACGATCTTGCCAGGAGAGATCAGATACGCAATCAACGGAATGAAATCCGGTAAGGCCACTGGTACCGACGGTTTGTCCATTGATGTCCTTAAACAAACAGGTCGAGAAGTGGATACCATCTTATCAACACTTTTCAACAGGTGCCTTCAAGAAAAAGACATTCCAGAAGATTGGAAATCTGCAACTATAATACTTCTCCATAAGAAAGGCGATCAAGAGGATCTTAAGAACTACCGTCCGATTAGCATGCTACCTACCCTTTACAAAATTTTTACCAAGATTTTAACCAACCGACTCTCGAATACTTTTGACATGAACCAACCACGAGAACAGGCTGGATTCAGGAAGGGTTTCAGTACCATGGATCATATTCAGGTGCTGCGAGAAATAATGGAACGATGTGACGAATACGAACTCCCCCTGTACTTAGCCTTTGTGGACTACGAAAAGGCATTTGACTCAGTCAAAAAAGCTGCTATACTAGAAGCTCTAAAGACACAAGGCATTGATAGAGCATACACTCAGTTGTTCAATATATATATATATATATATATATATATATATATATATATATATATATATATATATATATATATATATATATATATATATATATATATATATATATATATACATAATTTTTGTTTTATTAAGTGAACGAATGTCACTGTATCAATGTTAGTAATTTTTATTTTTCCAAACTCTCACACTCTTGTGAACTTCCATGGAAAATAAATGAAATATAAATTGTATAATTAGAGGAAAATTGAATAAATGCGAATTAGCGTGTATTTGAAGACTTGACTACTAATTAGGAACTGTTCTCAGTAATATGCGTTATAGCCTATAACAGTACGGAGTATTTGAAAGAATGTAATTAGCGGATTAGCAAGGTAATTTATCGTTAAATATTTTATAAATTAAATATACTTGTTTCGTCTATGACTCATTTATGACGTATTCGTGATTAATCGAAGAACGAGAATTATTTGGTACTCCACAATGTAATGACTATCCGGCATTCAATTTATTATATCCAACTCCTTGGGCATCGGACATCGGGCACCAGGCATCAAGCACCCATATGAAGCTATTATGAGTAAACTGTGCATTGCTCTGGCGAGCCGTCACGACCGGACTCGATTCATTCCCAAAGTGTGTCAATAACTGTTCGATAATATAATAGATAATTAAATCAATGAAGGTTAAATGATGAAAATAATTAAGATTACCTCTAGGTTTTTTGGGTTATTTCTCAAAATAAATTGGTGATAAAATATAACTCTCTGTTTTATGAAGTAAACTTACATCCGTATTCGATGAGGGTTACTTCTGCAGTTTTATTATTCCGCTGTTTTGCCAACATTAAAGGTGTTTTATTGTCATTATCTAAAGCATTCAAAAGACTATCACAAGACGCGATGTCATTTGATAAGCAAAGTTTGATTTTATCAAGTACAAGTGTCAAAATATTTTTATTATTTGTTTTTGTTAAATGATGAACAATATTTTGCCCATCATAATCTACATGGAAAAAATTAATATTATTTTTGTTTATAATCCACTCCATGAACTTAATTTTTTCGTATTGAACACTTCTAAATAAAACCGTTTCTCCATTCGTGTCTTTATAATTCAAATTAGCTCCTCCTCCTCCATTTTCTTTTGATTCAAGCATCCATTTAATTAATTCTAAGTTGCCTGAATCTACGCAGTAATGAAGAGCTGTCACTGCCAATTCACCAGTGTAATCGGTTATTTCCATTCCTCCTCCACCTTGGTCGATTGGTCTGGTTAGCAGTTTTATGACATCTAAATGACCGTTGTATGCGCACATTTGCAAAATATTCGCATCAAAATCCGCCAGTGTATTGACATTTGCACCACCTCCCCCTTCACTTTTTGGTTTTATTAACCATTCTATAACTGCTATATCTACAGTTGACTTTTCAATTAATCGAAAAAGTACTGTACTGCCTGTTAAAGATCTTTCTTCCAAATCTGCACCATTAGCTGTAAACAACTGAAGCATTTCTATATTGGTACAAGCTGCATGTGCTGGTGTTTCTAGCAAATGATTTTTCCATTTGAGTATTATTGAACGAGTGCTGGAATCTTTGATGTCATTAAACAAAAACTTTGCAAGATTATAATGTCGTTCTTCTAAAGCTTTATGCAATGGTGATACAGACATTCGATGTAAACTTTTCATAAAATTGTCTAATTTATTTAAATATTTATCGTCCGAGGAAAGGTCGTCGATCATATAATTTATGAATTTCCTAATAATTATGTAATTAGGTCTTGTAAGTATTTTGTTAAGAAATAAATCTTGAACTTCTTCTGTCATCGTTTTGTTTTTAAGTATGTTTATGAAAAACTGGGCAGCAAAAAACTCAGCAAAAGTCCTATGAATAAAATGTGGCTTGTCATCAACGACACAATCAACCAAACCCCGTGCTTCTTCGCCTGTTTTAATTTTTTTCATTAAATCTTCTACGTTTTCAAGATAAACTTTAAAATGTTCCAAAAATTCTTCATCGTTTAAAAATAAATATAAAATAGCAAGTTTTTGATGAGCTTCTACGCATATTGGAAAAAATTCTCGAAAAAGCGAAAACGCTGTCACAGTTTCAACTTTGCTTTTTTGAAGTGTATATATATCAAAATATTTTTTTTCGACAAATTTTTCATAGATGATGCATAAGTTTAATTTTGGAAATTTTATTCTATCATTTTGCTGTTCATTTCCCTTAATCCATTCGTTAAACAATGGATCCGCCGAGAAGATGTCTGCTATCATCATAATCATTAGTGGAATTCCTGTGAATGATTTTTCTATATCGGTTATAGATCTTAAAAAATGATCGATTAGATCTGTGGTGAATATTTTGATTCGTTGATCTATAGTGGAATCAGTTTTAAACATATTGGACCAATATTTAATCAAAAAAGATATTTGTTCTTTCTTAGAAAATGGTTCCAACGATAAAACGGTGCCTTTTATTCTTTTTTCGAGAACTGCCCTTTTTTGAGGTCTTGTTGTGATAAATATATTCGAAATATTGGTAGTTGTTAATTTTTCAATGAAATTTATGATGAAATGTTCATACAATGGGCTTATTTCATCGAATCCATCAAAAAACAAAGCAATGTCTCCATTTGTGAAACTATTCAGTAATAATCTCTTATCAAAGAGATTTGATATTTTGGAATACTCTCTCGATTCCAATAAATTTTTCAACAAGAATAAAAAGGCTTCATTACCATTGGAATTAGCTTGTTTATTATCCCATTCTCGCAAAATTTTCTCATGTAGGTTTAAATCAATTCGTATCAACCAAATGTTTGGATATGCAATTTTGATTGTTTGGACCAACTTGGTCAAAACAGTGCTTTTTCCCATTCCGGCTGTATCTGATATTATAACGCTTTTAAATTTAAGAACTTCCAATGATTCGTCTTCTGTTATATATGTTTTTTTTTTATCTTGAATGTATTCGTTTTTGGAAATAATATAATTTAGAATGCCTCGCGTGGATCCATGTGTTTCTTGCCAGAATAATCTTGAAGATTTACTTTTCAGCCAATGAATATTGGAGTTTGGAAAATAATTGCATAATATACCGAAATTCTCCCTTATATCATCTAAATAGTATCCGAGGTGAAAAAATCTTGTGTTTATTTCTTTCTCAGGATTATAGCTTCTAACATCCTGACATATATCATTTCCTTGTTCCCTCAAAGACTCTAATAAATAATTTGTAAAAAAACTCAATGCAAATATATCAGTTGAATTTTCTTTTAATATTTTCTCGCCAATTTGCACCTCTATATTAAAAGTTCTACTAATATAATAAGGGCTAACATCTCCTAAAGTAGCAATATTATTAGCAATTTCGATGTTCTCTCTTTCAAAAAAACGGAAAATGGTTTTTTCATCCATTATTTTGTTAATATGTTCTTGTTGTTCGAAACTCTCAATATTAGTATTCAAAATATCACGAAAATCTACCGGGATCCCTTGGAATAATACATTTCGGTCAAGTATTAATTTTTTGGATAAGTCACATAAGTTTTGAAATGAAGTTGAATCGGCTACTTCCTCAATTATATTTTCATTTGAAATGCAATTTTCTGACAAAAACTTATTAAAATCACTTTTTTTTTCGATCACGAATACAATTTTCTTGACACCTTTTTTTTTAAATTCTGAAATAAGCAAATCACATAATTGTTTACAAGCTGTATAGTCTTCTGGTGAAGTTAGAGTGTCACAAACAATTATCAACAATTGTGAAGTTTCCAATTTGAATACTTCTAAAACAGTATCTTTCAAATGAAGAAGAGTTGTCAAAGAAATAAATATAAAACCATCTCTCTTTTTGTATATATCATATGATATAATTGAACGGTATATTTTGATTGCACCTAAAATAAGAACGGATGTATTGAATATCAAAATTGAGCTCTCCCTTGAATCAATGAATTGATTGATATTATCTAGCGAAGTTTGAAAATATATTTTGTATTGATCAATTTTTTTGGAATATTCTGCAGTGGGACCGATTAAAATCAGGCTAAATAATTTTCGCCGAGTATCTTCAAAAAATGAGTTGGTATCTTCGCTTGTGAAGTATACACCTTCTTTAGCTTTCATCCAGTCCATGACAACTTTTAGAAAGCTGTTTGAAATGAAATTGGAATCGAGTAAATTGAATTCATATCCAATTTCTTCGTTTATCATCTCACCGAGTTCTTCTTCGTTTGGTTGATCGACTGCAAATGTTAATTTGTTGAAAAAATTAATAATGTCTTCCTCTTTCACAAAAAAATTCGGTACACATTTTGACATTTTCGGATCATTCAAAATAGGATTTTCAGACATTTTTATTTTTTTTCCAAAATTTTTCGTCACTTGAAATTTAATAGATTGAATATATGTAGTAAATGAACCATCTTTGTCAATGTTTAATATTCTTTTCAATATATTACGAAACGATTTAACTTCTTCGGACAATTTAATATCGACTTTTAGAAAAGAATCTTGGAATGTAGCATTTCCACGTTTGCTATCAATATTTAAAATGTGATCTATTAGAAAATCATGATATTTTTTAAGAATCTGAGATCTTAAATCCAGCGGTTTTTTCTTTTGTATATAAGAATGTATCTCTTTAGCTAATAATGTTGAATCAGATAGTGATTCGAGGTTTTTATACAACCAGTGTTCAGAATCGGGACTTATTTTGTAGAATTGAGCTTTGCGTTTACTTTCTTTATTTTGGAAAATCTCATCACTTTCATTTATTTCTTTTATATTTATATTTGCCTTTTTTAGATCTTCAAAATCAAATGTTATGTTTGTGCAGATGATAATATCTCTGATAAACCCTTGATATTTTTTGGTTATATTGTAGAAAGAGCGGAAATATTTTCCTAAACAGAAATCACCCGATAAGTCTTGAGTGAATAAATTTGAAGATTTGATTTGATTTTTCTGATTTTGTTTATGTTTTGCCTGAATATAACGAGTAACTATTTCAGTTTTCGTTTCATTTTCGTACTGCAATACTATATCGTCAAACTTTTCAGCGTCTTTGATTTCTGTCGCTAAGCGAAATGTGTAATTGTTTTGAAGGGCACGTTTTAAGAATAACATCAAAAGTTTAAGTTGATATATATCACCATGAAGAGTATCAGCTAGACCTGATTTAGCGTATTCTTTGGAAGTATCTAATAAGGATATTTTTTTCCTCTTAAGGGTTATGATTTTTTCATCTTCGTTCGAACCATATATTTCATCCGATAGATGTTTTCTTGATATTTTTGACGTTGACGGAATATCGTTTACTGATAGAGTTTTATGAGCTATTCTGGAGTTTGGAATCGCAATACTTATATTTCCATGTATGTTTTGTTCTTTCGCGAAGATACTATTATTCATTTCGTTCATTGCTATTTTCTCACAATTTTTAGCCAAAAATTCTTTTTCGTTCAAGAGAAAATTTTCTATATCAATGAACTTTTTTTCTCTGGCGTAATCTAATATCGTTTTTCCAGTAACATCTTTTGAATTAATACACGCTCCTTCCTTGAGACAATTTTGAATATCTTCCAGTATATCCATTTCTTTTATCTTGCGAAATTTACCTTGTTTACGAAGGATAGATTTGAACATTTCTTGATTCCATTCTTCGTTATCATGTTTATGATTCTTACGAGTAGCAGCAATATGTTGATTGGAATTCATTTCTGAAATCAATTTTCTTTACGTTATCAAAGGTGTGAAGAAAAAATACACTAATGAACACTTAATTTACGTTATCAAAGGTGTGAAGAAAAAATACACTAATGAACACTTAATTGAACACTATGAATTTTAAAAAAATACTCAAAATTGTGCTTAATTTGTTTGCCTTGAAATTTGAAGGGACGTTTACAGCATAATTAATTTAGAAAATGTATGAAGAATTTATTTAATTTTGGATAATATATTTATATGAAATATGTCAATATTTATGAGGTACATGGCCGCGCGGTAACGCAATGGACTTCCATGTGGAAGGTCGCCGTTCGAACCCCGCGCTGAACCCTTCGAATGACACTGGCATTTTTTCCATCTGGTATTCGGGTGAATAAGAATATCTATGACTTCGATTATATCTTTTTTTTTAAAGAAAAAAAACACGAAGCAGTCCTGTTCAGAAGAGTTCTAATAGGCATTGCGGCTGGGAGACCCAGTTGCGCAGTCTTGTGTTAGGAACATGCGCTAATGTGTAGGAACACTATTCTTCCTAGTGATCCCGGACAATTCACAACTCCTCGAACGAGCCTGACGACGTTTACCAGGTGCCGAAGATTTTTTGCATTCTCAAGGAATTATATCCAAGTATACTCAAAGAAATTGAATAGAATAAAGCAAATTCACACATATATAGATATCACAGATATTCTCTACCATGAGTTAGTTTTGTGGTCCCTGTACTCCAAATACAAGCATTGCTTTGTAGTTTGCTATGCGACAATGACTTAAAAATCGCCATGAGCAACGTTTGTCTTTCAAACGACTTACAAATACTCATCACAAATCGCATATAAATTGTACGTGAAGAACAAATGCAAGATTATTATGGAACTACACTCGCAGATCTTTAATTTTGTCTGTGCGGGATCTAGTTGTGGATTAAAGTATATATTGATGATATTTCCACACACGAGAACAATAATATGAGATACAGTGGAACCTCTCATAACGAGCACCTCTCATAACGAGTAATTCGCATAACGAGCTAAACAGATTGTGAAAAAAATGCTCCCTTAACGAGCGACATTTCGCATAACGAGTGACGCAGAAAGAAGTCCCATCTTTACGTCACTCACTTGTGAGCCGGGACTTCCGCGCCAGTGCGTCAGTCTCTGGTTAGCACTCGTTCCGCTAGCACGTAAGTGTCACATGTGATCACACGTTTTTCCAAAATTGTGTTCAGAAATTATTTGTATTTTTTTTTGTGCAAAGTTTAATAACCCTTGCAAAAATGTCCCTGAAGAAAAAGCCACAAGAAGACAGCCATAAGAGAATAAAAGTAACTGTAGAAATGAAACGTAAAATCATTGAAAAGCGAGAACGAGGTGTGAGCGTGGCTGATCTAGCGCGCACATAAAATCGGTCTACATCAACGATTTGCTCTATCCTCAAGAACAAGGATAAAATTAAGAAGATAGATGCTTCAAAGGGAGTGTCAAGAATGTCTACGAAACGGATACCTATTCTTGATGATGTTGAAAGGTTGCTTCTCATATGGATAAACGAAAAGAAATTGCAAGGTGATACTATTAACGAAAACATCATTTGTGAGAAGGCGAAAGCTATTTTCGCCGACCTCGTTAAGAAGACGCCAGGATCATCAACTGCCGAAAAAGAAGTACAATTTAAGGGAAGTCACGGATGGTTCGAGAAATTTAAGAGAAGAACCGGCATCCACAGCGTTGTGAGGCACGGTGAAGCAGCAAGCTCTGACACAAAGGCAGCAGAGAACTTCAACAGCGACTAAAAGAAGCTCGTAGATTCTGAGGGTTACCGGATTTTACTTCTAGTAAAAAAAAAATTATTATTTGTCATAAATAAAAAACTAGTTATTTAGATTTTTTTATTGTTTTTTGCAAATCGAAATCGCATTCCGGGTTGTTACGCTCCTTAAAAATTTATAAGTATGTAATTTTATTTGAATAAACGTTAAAAATAAAAAAAATTGAGTATTTTTTTCGGCATGGAACGCATTATCGTATTTTACATTGATTTATATGGGAAAAATTGTTTCGCTTAACGAGTGTTTCACATAACGAGTAAGATTCTGGAACGAATTATTCTCGTTATGAGAGGTTCCACTGTAATATTTTCCCTTCGATGTGCTGAAATATAATTCATATTTGTGACTTTACTCAGTAACGTTCTTTAGATCCAACTGAAGATGTAAACAGTCAGAGTAGGTAGAAATCTGTTTAAAGATTTTGAGGTTATCAGCAAACATATGATTTTTTTAACTCTACCTATATCATTAGTAAAAAAAAAGAAATAGGGAAGGTTCAAGATCAGACCCTTGGGGAACACCCGAGTGAGCAGGAAAATAATCGAAGTTATATATTCTTGTGAAAAAAATTGTTATCTTTCAGTAGATAATCTGATTGTAGTCTTAGTCAGTTTCCTGGGATGCCAAATTTGCTATTTTATCTAATTTTTTTTTGGTCGACGTGATCAAATCATGGTACTAACTATCAATCTGATAGCAACTATCTACCGCCCTTGCGATATAGCCGATAAACCCCATCAGATTAGATTCAGTCGTGCTGCCTCTTGTGAAGCCACGCTGCTCATCAACTATTATATAAATAGGTCCACATATAATCTTAATGTGCAACATATGATAATTTCTAGAAGTTAAGCTATTGAGGATGACGATGATAGGTGTAAAGTTGGCAATATCAACTATTGAACCGTTTTTAAATATGGGAATGACTCAAGTTTTCTTTTATTCAATTTAAAAAATATGAAATTGGAAGGCTAGATTAAATACGTAATCAAGAGGTGTTGAAAGATGTTTACTACAGCTCTCAAGAAATAATGCAAATATTCCGTCAACTCGAACTGCTTTTTAATCAATCTTATTTGTTTTAGTATATCAAATGTATTGATGTTAAAGTTCAATCTCGGGGAAGTATTGTAATAATCAAATGTACTGATGTTAAAGTTCAATATCGGGGAAGTATGTTATTGTAATAACCAAATGTATGGATTTAATGTGTTTCAAAATAATTTGGGTTCATTCACCATGCTATATTGTTATCAATGAAATCGAGACCAAACGTTTGGTAGGGAAAGTGAAATAATCAAGTATCTGAAAATTAGGAGGAAATGATGACTTTATTGAAGAAAGGTGTGATTGTCTTTTAGTTGGTTCAAAAATAACATTAAATTGTCATAAATTCTTATTGGCTTATTTGCAATTAAAGTGCTTTACGGATATAATAAGGAATATAATTTTCAATTTGTACAAGTTCATATTTTTATGGGTTTCATCTTAATATGTTGATTTTGTTTTGTGCTTTTCTTTTTTTTTTGGTATACTAAAATTGCCATTTTCCATTAAGTTCTATTCATTTGTTGCTTTTTCAATCATCGTGAAATTTGTTTTTTTTTCGGAACACTTGTATTCTTTTTCTTAAAAAAAAAATAGTCTAATATATTGTTTCCTTTATTATTCATTTCTTATTTTAAGTTCGGTCTTCTATAATTGGAGATTAAATAAATATTTAATATTTATTTATTTTATCCCTTCATTTTGTTGTTTATGTTTATCTCTTTTTTTGTTGTTTATGTTTATATTTAAAAAAAAAACTTATTTGTATGAAAAATAAAATCAATTTCAAAGAAATTTCTCAGTTCAGCGCAAATAATTTTGGACCTAATTGGTTTTTATAAAAATAGTTGAAGGGATTCAATGAAATAAAAATGAAAGATTTTCAAAATAAATCGACGAAAACATTTTTCAGCAATAAAATCATTTTAAAAGTATTACATGTATTATTATTTGTGATCATAGATATTTAAAATTCCTACATCAGATATTTATTTACGTATTTGGTCTGAAATAAATATACATTAAAAATTAAAATAAACAACTATATGAGTATTTTTTTTACAAATCGTTTTCGGTGCTAGAAAATTGGTATTTAATATTAGAAATTACCTACGTAAATTTATAATTTCGAAAATGTACATATATTCTCATTTCACAAGAAAAACATTCAAGGAAAACAAATGAACTGCTTATATTTTATTTTAAAATAAATCAGGGTCAATTACCTTTAAACTTACAGATGATCTTTCACAATTTTTGTACAGAAATAAATATATTACGTGCCGTATTTATACGTACTACATTAACTTATACTCGTACTGTGTGTTGAATGATAAAAAAATATCATTAGCTTTATCTGATATTCCACGATACTTAAGATTGGTTCACACTGAATTATGCCATTATCGAACGAAGAGTAATGCTTACATTTTGATGATTCTATGTTTTAATCTTTAACAATCATGTGTTTTTAGAGTATGACAGCAAAACTATCTAGCAAGTTATATGTGTTTTTAATTGGTAAAATAAAGTCTTACATACATTTTTTCACACAAACCTGTAGTGCTAATCGTCATCATAAACATTTCCTCAAATATTTAAAATGTAACCGGTTGAACGTAAATTCGATGTTTTTTTTATTATTTTGTATACACGGTAAAACTTGGAACATCTAGTGGGCTTATTGCTATAGAGAATTTTCTTTCAACCAACGAGCTCATCTTGGATACTTATGATACAGTCTGTTTGACAAGAACGTGTACGGAGAAACCCAAAAATACTTTTTGGGATAAGGCATTAAAAAAAAATACACACATACTACATGATATAAACCGCGATGCTTTATTAATAAGTTGTCCAGTCGCCTCCATTAGTAATAATTGCCCGGCATCTCCGAGGCATACTTTCTACTCATTTTATAGTATAATCTAGGGGGAAAGACATTTTTATAAGTCGAATCTGTCGAAATAACTGCTTCACGTTCCAGATGTTTTCCCTCGCAGCTTGAACGTTATGAGTGTCCAAACATTTTCTATGGGATTTGCATCTGGTAACTTCGATGGCCAATCCATTACGTCAACGTCATTTTCCTGTTTTCACGCAGTACACAGACGACTCCGATGTTTTGGGTCATTGTTCTCTTGCAGTAGCCAATTTTTATTTTTTCTTATGAACAACCTTTGGGCATATAGCAATAAAGTATTTCGATATATTTTAAGCACTTTGGCACCGTTCAAATTATTTGTGAAGATGTGCAAATTGGCAAATCCCTGCTTTAAGAAACAGTCCCAGACGTAGACTTTTACAGGGTGCTTAACGGTCTGCAGAATGAGTTTATTGATGCGTGTACACCAGGTATGATTAATGAAAGAACGTGCCCAAAAAGAAGCTTCCTCCAAAAAAATTACGTTGTCCCAATCGCGGTCCAAATTTTCTTTCGTCCAAGTGAGTCTTTTCAGACTTGTTTTTTGGACAGTAATGGTTTCTTCACCATGCTTCGAAATTTCCCTCCAAGAGCTAGTAAACCTCTTCTTATAGTGTCACATGATACAATTAAACCCTTTTCACGCAAACCCACCTATCCGCTACGCAATGATAGAAGAGGATTCTTCTCAAACACCCGTAAAATCACTCTGCCCTCCTGTTTCGTCGTTTTCTGTGCAGTGTCACGATCTGGTAGGTCATCGATTTTTTTTAATTGTCTTTGACTTTCTCATGTATTTAGCAGCGGCTCCGTACGACATTTTCGGTCCTTTCGGATGTGTACACAGAAACATGAGTTCGTAACGTGATGTGTACGCGGCACTCACGGGGAAATATGTTCTTGTGTAACCAATGTTGAACGACAACTGATTTTTTCTATACAACGCATCTTAGAGGAAGGGTCCTGCAACCTGCTCACGTTTGAATCTACTTTCTAACGGTTTCCAGGAAAAAAATGTAGCCGTTCACGTCTTGTCAAACGTATTGTATACTGATTTAATCTAAGATGGATTTTCCAAAAATGAATGTTATTTAAACTAAAAAAAAAAAAACAATAATTGACTAATGCCTTTAAATAATGATCGTCATAGTCGTTGATGGGTCTCGTAGTCAAGTATCTTCTCGCTCCTTCAACGTTAATCTTGAGCTGCGCTTCCACGTCGATTATGTGATATTTTGTGAGAAAATAACCCAATCCTAGATGCGCACTCCCTCCCGCAAATGTCACAGACATATGGATCCCGCTGAGTCGCATGGTAATGCTGACTCATGTTCGCAGCACGCTATTTCTCACACGTCTAGTCCTTAAGATGCCATCAGCTCAACAACAGAGGGCTATCCATTCTCCACGCTCATGAGCCACCTGTTCCTAGCCCTCAGCCCCACACAAAGTCAGCGACTCTTGCAAACTGTCTTATAGCGCTTTTTCTGCCCATCAATCTTTTGCTTGCCCACTACTTCGCCGTACAAGACGAGTTTTGAGAGCTTATGATCGCCCATGCGTATTACGTGTCCGGTCTATCGTAATTTTGCCTTTACAACTATGTCCTCTATAGGTTTACAGCTGAAACGTTGCATGACCGAGACATTTGAAATATGAACACTCCAGAGTATGAAGAATTCGACGAAGGAAATTTTGGTGGAACATTTTAAGGCTTTGAATGTGCCTTCTATAGGAAACCCAAGTCTCAAATTCATAGGGAAATGTGGGGAGGACAATGACCTTGTTTACTGATATCTTTGTAGACTGAGAGATGACCCTGCTGTGGAATACTCTGTCACTCAGTTTAGCAACAGCTGCTGATGCGCTCCTAATGCGACTCTTCAGTTCATCATCAAGAGATGAATTCAGTGTCAAAATGCTGCCCATATATATGAAGTTAAGTATGTTCTCCAGTTACACACTATTCTCTCAAATATCGGGTGATTGTAAAACTTTTTATGCAGAGAATGAACACTTAACTTAACTTAACCTCCGCATATAAAGCTAACACCTGAGTTTTCTTGACATTTATTTCAAGGCCAAACATCTGATACATCTTGTAATTACAATGTATTTAAAACTCCACAATGTTAATGCCTTAACTATAAATACTATATCTGATACACCTCTGTATAGCCACTGATGATCTCTCGGAGGTCTTCGTCTGAGTGCGCAACAAGAGCGCAATTATTCGCGCATCGCAGTTCTGTGATGTATTGTGTGTGAGCAATTCTAGTTTGGGCAAGTAATCGACGCAGATTGTGTAGTTCCCTATCAGTACTGTTTCTCACCTCAATTTCTCTGACACAAAGTCGTCAGCGACAAACATTAAAGCTGTCATATATGCAACAGAGTTGGAGTCAGGACGCATCCCTGGCGGACACCAGTATTGGTGCCAAATGCGTTGGTCAATAATGATATAACTAAAGGAAAGGACTTCGTTCAAAGACAAAGAAGGGAAACAAAAAAAGTATAAAATGACATCTGTTAAATATAAATAAGGAAATCTATTTTTTGCCACGGTCGTTCCACGGTCACACATAGTGAACCACAAATGAAGATGTGTAAAATTAAGTGTGATGCGTTAGTATGCAAAAGAGCCTCTCATCACCTGATCGGAGAGAACGGCCGTGTTCTGAAAAAAAATGGATATTTTCGCGAATTTATGAATGAGAATTGGGATTGTTAAGCACGCAAAATAATGTCGACAGAATGTGAAGGTTCCTGCATTGTCATTGAAGACATTGAAGTATATTCCGAAACTCTCAGGCGTGGTCATACTTGCTTACGTTAAAAATTATGTATGTTTATCGTGTGTATCTTTGGTAAGATTAGTGAGTGGTTTAAAGTATTCGTGAGTTTAATACAGTAACTATGACTATATTTTCCACTCGCTTTTCATCCCAAACTTGTTTAATCGCCTACTATAGTGTGCCTCTCTATTATTAAAAAATTGTCTGATACAAATGTTTTGACGTCTCTTTAACTTATCTAACATCTCATTGTTGGCATCCAAATAACATACGTCACCGTAATATTCACCAAAAGTGTAGCAGTGTCATTATATAAGTAAATTGTTACAGTTATCTTACACATGCATATTGCGCAGGAAATGTCCTGTTTTGCCATTTCTTATCTGGAAAGAGTACATTAAAAGTTATTTTTAGTATATTTTTATCAATATTTAAGATACGATAGAATTATTTGCGTTAAAATCTAAGTATTTACAGAGGTGCATTGTTTTTTTTTAATTATTATTTTTATAAAATACAAACTTACCGTTTTTTCTCAATGAAAAAATTATCATAATAAATAAAGTAAATTATCTAAAAATGAATAACATCTATGTACCCATAGCAAAAATAATAGAATCAGATATTTTATTACAGCACTCACAATAAATAAATTATAAATATATGACTTATCATTTTTATCTCCATCATACGTGTCTATTGGGGTAGATAGAAAAAAAAACAGGTTTCCACTTTAAGTTATCCTGACACACATCTCTCGCTTCTTCCATGGCCATACACTTTATTATGGTTAATCCCTTATTGTAAAGGCTTTTAATCCTTCCCTATTTCAGAATTTTAATAATTTGGTCGTTCCACGTTTTTCTAGGTCTTTACGAACTTCTCGCTTCTTATATATTGTACTACTCGCGAAGGTAATTTTTATAAATTTTTCTTTATTCATTATTTCTACGTGACCAAACCGACCATTTCAATGCTCTCTTCATCAATTTATTTTAATTCCTAATGCCATGATTTTTACTGATAAAATTGGTTTTTCTATACGTTTTACACAGCGTTCTCAATTCTATCGCATTTATCTCAGTTTTATCACTTGCATACCGTATTCTTGTGAGTAATATGAATTTTAAAGCGTTGTTTCGTAATATAAATTACTGTGTTTTTGTCATCATTAAAGGTAAAATTAGCATTACTAAATGCATTCAGGCAAAATAGTTATTGTTTTCAAATTGTGACTAGGTTTTCCGCAATAAGCTTAAATTAAGAAAGAAGGTCTCAAAGAAAGATAAAAAAAGCCAGGATAATAGTATGATAAACAAGTCTGCTACATAATTTTTTTACTTTCAGAATCGATGATATTGCTTTTGATGTTTGGACCTGAGTATTAAGATCAAATAACAACGCAGTAGTATAAACAAATTCGAGATTTTAATTGATCGTGTGTATCTTTATTAAGTTTAGTAAGTGGTTTAAAGTATGCATGAGTTTAATACAGTAATTATAACAATATTTTTCATTCGCCTTTCATCCCGGACTTGATCAATTCCAAATTTGTTTAATCGCCTACAATAGTGTGCCTTTCTATCCGGACACTTACATTTTTTAAAAATAGTTTTGACTTGCGAGTAAGGTTTGATTCCTGAACTATAGCGCCCTTGATGAGAGCATGTTCTTTAAACGGTGTTATACAAACTGTCCTTTTCTTCTAATTATAATATCTTATCACTATTGACAACCGACTCTTTAAGTAATAGTTCATTTATTATTTTAGTTTTTAAGAAATATACGGGTACATATATTAAAGAACTCTAACGTAAAAATAAATAACAAAAACATATGACATATCACATCCATTATAAGTTCCTTTATTAATTTGTTCTCTTACTGTATCCTTCACCTTCCATGATTTGTCTTATATTTTGGAACACAGTGTCAGTACTTCTTGAGTTAATTCTAGTAAAAATGTTAATATTGCCAAATTTATCATTTGACTTTTTACTTAAAAAAAAGAATTAATGCAAAATACATACATACAATCCCAATGTTTCGTTGTTGGGTAGGCAGAGAGGAAACAGCTCCAATATTTCCTGTTGTGACACATCTTTTGCCTCATCTAAATATTATAATGATAAGAATCAAAGGAAACATTGTAAAACGCCGTTTAGACAGCGCCTTTCCTAGTGGGAAATCTAACTTGGGATTCGAACCCACTATTATTGATACATTTAAAACATTGCAAAATAAACATGATATACATTAGTTAAGTGTAAGGATAGCAAGGTAGTGACTGGGCCCATTAGATAAGGTACTTCTTCACATTTTTATATGCTCAAAAAAACATATTTGGTAAGAAAACCGCAGAAAACTTGCTAAGGGAATACGAACTACAAAAAAACCTTTATAGGTATTCCGATATCTAAAAGTTACACGTATGGCTTTAGGTGAAGTATATATAGTGTATGTGTGTCGTTATCATATTTTATCAAAAAATTTGATATTATCTTCCAAAAAAGAATGACTTTATGTGCTTTCTAAAGCTGCACACGCAACGCATGTATCTAGCACTAAAGCTGCACACGCAACCCATGTATCTAGCACTAAAGCTGCACACGCAACCCATGTACCTATATCTAGCACTAAGAGGGGATATTCGTACACTTTTTTCTCAGCTCCTACGATTTCTCTAACTTTTCCAATTTCCTTCTTTTAAAATACAATTTACTTAATTCAGTCATACTCTTCTTAGCTTTCCTCTACCACGCATTCCACTCACATTATCACTGTATATTTGTTTTATTAAACAGCGTTCCGTATTCTGTTACATATATTGCATATCGGCACACAAATTATTCTCAGCGAACGCATTTTTATAGCGTTTATTTCTTTCAATCTTTTCCACGCTCACGTTTTACTCCCATACATCAAAGTTGGTTAATAAAATACTTTTTTGGGCTATCATCTTAACAAGTGTTGAAACTGTTCAGTTCCAGTATATTTGTGGGCGAAATACAAACATTTATAATATATGCATTTTGACTTGAATTTTTCGAAAATAATTTTTGTGAAGCATTAAAAGGCAAAGATAACTATGGTATCTTGCACCGTACACAAGGCTTGTTGGTTACCTACTCACTTGAAAGCTCGTTGAGACATTTTACTAACGAGCCAGCCGGTCGGTTCGTGAATGAGGGGCTGGGTGAGGGAGAGGTGCAGGGATTTTCAGCCTCCTCGAAAGCCTCTTTGCGGTTTTTGGGCGTTTTCTTGACGCTGAACTGCATCTTTTGAAAATTTAGAGACTTAAATATAGCGTTTGAAAGTATGGTACATTTTTTTTGGTAAACGGAGCACTTAAAGTAATCACGCGATATCAAAAGTAGCAAAAATCATAATAGTATGTTGGTGACCAAGTGGACATATTTGTGGAGTGTCAATGTATAAAAGAAGGTGGAATGAAGACATCATAAATTAATCCATGGATACAATTCATATTTTAAGTAAGAGGAATAAAGGAGCTTTAATATACTTTGACAATGTGACGATAATAAATGACGAAATAATGACCAAGCGAATATACAAGTAAGAAGTGCAGGGCGTGCGCATATGATGTAGATCGAATAATTGTGGCTAGATCAATATAACTAGATTTGGAAAGAAGGTAAAGTGAGAAGTATGAATAATAGAAGATTGTAGACGATGAGACGTATGAATTTGAAGCTGGCAAAAGTTGTGTAGCTGGATAGAAAAGTATGGATATCTGTTCTTTCTACGAGTACTTACCTCGCAAGGGATACGGTGTGATGATATGTGTATATTTACATTTTTGTATATGATAGGAGAACCAAACCTAAATTTATGAGTCAGATTATGTTTTATGCATGCGATACGAAAATACCACGCCTATGAGAACAATACTTACATTTATGAGTCGGATTAAATTTTACGCCTACACATATGAGAATAATCTTAATTTATCAGTCGGATTAAGTTTTTTTAGATAATGGAAGGATGAAAACATTTAAATAGCAACCAAAATAGACTTGTGCAGTAATCTTCTCCGTTTCTTTATTATGAAGGACACTAAAGGTAAAAATAAGAAAAAAGGTAGTTACATTTAAAATCTGGGACATAAGGAGAACATTGAGGAGATCAATGCCTCCACCATACAACTAGGGATTCAGAACAGACTGTTCACTAATTGTCAGTGATGAGTTCTTCAATTCTTCGGCCATATAGTAAGCAGAGAAAAGGATAATTCAGAAACAAACTCATGCTTTCTAAAAAAATACAAATAATAATATTATCATATAAAATAATTGCACTTAACAGTTTTCAATCGTATGGTACATTTCAACGTACATATTCGAATTAGTGATTTGAGCATATTGAATAGTATCTTCGGTCCCGATTATCAAGCCTTCGGACTTAGAAGCACTGGAGTAGGTACGAAACTCGCGGTTCGTCATTGTATGTGTTGGTAAAATTATCGCACGTGAAGAGACAACAACGCTCGCACATGTATATGGCGCTCGTTTATTGTTAACTGACGTACTATTTTCCCAGACTGGCCCCTCTTTATTTTTTTATTGGAACGAACACGAAACATCAGGGTGGAAGTTAAACGCCTTCCCAACAAGATCACTGAGGTCGTCTGTGGTCTAGTTGGTAAGACATTAGTGGTCTAGTTTACAGTCATTCATTATAATATAAAACTATCCGATGAACCATTGCTGCATAATTAAAAATGGATTCGGTTAAGAAAATATCACTCAAAGAATATTAACAAGGAATAAGGGAAAATTTTAAAGGATCTATATAATGGTCATACATATTTCTCAGTCTGTATAAACTAACCATTGACGAATCGTAGAAATAGTTGATTACTTGATACAATGAAATAAATGGTGTTGATGTGTGTACCAGGAGGGATTACGCAAACATATAAGTTGAACCCACTCAGGATAGTCGAAATGGGATTGAACAATCTTGTAAAAAACTACCAGATCAATGAATTTTTTGTGTCGTACAAGATTGTCAAATCGAATAATTTATTTAAATACTATATATGTAATACATTTCGTTACGTTGTAACACATATAGAGTTTTAAGTTAACAATTTTGAGAAATATACGTTGTGCAATTCCGACTGTAAATATACACCGACATTTTTTTCAATATGTACTCGTATATTGTTATAGGGCGATGCGAATGTTATATTACTAGAATCATCTATAAAATGTCGTCATTGAAACCACATCCTGCCATTTTTGTTTAAAATACCACATAATTTGAAGTTACCTTTATTTACACATTTAAGCTTTTCGTGTAAAACAGGGAAAACCACTCAAATGATAAGGAACCACATGTTTAGGGGAACCGCCCAGCTCCAATAGTTTATGATTATTTTTGTCTAATAATACTGTCATCACTTTGAGTAACATTGTATCGCTGTGTTGTTAAATAAACATCTTCCTACAACCCGACTATTTCAATCCAGCAAGTGTCATCACGACATCCCTAAATTGAGTAACATCCCTGACAAAGTTATTCACGTCAGAGTCCTATCTATCGATAGTCCTCTTCAAGATCGACTTCGCAAGGTGTTAAGTGTGGAAGACACCATTACACTGAGCTCCTTCGTATTGATTGATCTCCAAATTAAATTCCCGATTTGGTGTCAAAATTTGGGAACATAACACGACGATATAAGCCATAAAGAGAACCATTTGAACAGAGGTCGGCAACCAGTAGCTTGCGGACCATGTGCGACCGACATGTACATTTTTGCGCCCCGCAAACATTTGATAATACTTCTATTATAAGCGGATCCATGTTGTAATCATGTTAATGTTTAAAAAAATAAATTATATAAGCATAGTTAATTAATACATATTTGTATGTGGCTTGCATTTCAGCTAAGGCATGCTTATGCTTCCTGGCATGTGTATTCTTTTCAACTTATTTGTTTCAGTTAAGGCATACTAATGCTTCTTGGCATGTGTATTCTTTTCAACTTAGTCGTTTCAGTTAAGGCATGCTAATGCTTCTTGGCATGTGTATTATTTTCAACTTAGTCGTCGTCGCACACTTCACCCGCATACGATTTTTATTTGCAAACCAAACGTTAAGTGAGTCGCTTTATACGGTGATGCTACTAATTGAACTGGAGTCGGGGATTTAGAAAAGATAGCTAAGGAAATACGGTG
Source organism: Odontocerum albicorne (assembly GCA_949825065.1). Lineage (NCBI taxonomy): Eukaryota > Metazoa > Arthropoda > Insecta > Trichoptera > Odontoceridae > Odontocerum > Odontocerum albicorne. The sequence goes on from CATKWJ010001129.1 coordinate 21,697, forward strand.
ATGCTACTAATTGAACTGGAGTCGGGGATTTAGAAAAGATAACTAAGGAAATACGGTGATGCTACTAATTGAACTGGAGTCGGGGATTTAGAAAAGATAGCTAAGGAAATACGGTGATGCTACTAACTGAACTGGAGTCGGGGATTTAGAAAAGATAGCTAAGGAAATACGGTGATGCTACTAATTGAACTGGAGTCGGGGATTTAGAAAAGATAGCTAAGGAAATACATCCATAAAAGTAATACTTAGCAACAAGAGAGTGAAAAATGAACCTAATTTATTTTTACTCGTTACGTGAAAAATACTTTTTATTCGATTTTATACAAAAAAAGGTGCCATATCTCGTATTTTCAATACTTTTATATCATTTAGGATTTAAATAAGGATTTTTTTACAAATATAATAATAATAAACGCATAATTTATATATCGCCGTTTAGAAACCTAACTTTTCTCAAGAGTGCTCTAGTCCGGGACTCAGGCCCACTATTATTAATAGATTAGAAATATTACAAAATAATTATATATAATAACGGATATCATATTCATAATCAGAATACCGGAATTACTATGAAACAAAATTTTGCAAACCCTAAAATCGACGTAGGCCTGTGTTATCTAAGAATTTGGACTCAACTCGAATTCTACCCATTCAATGCATTTAGACTTGTATATTCATTTCAACAACTATGTGTTTTTAATAACTCAGCATTAATAACACTTTTACGGTGTTCAAAACAGAAGCATTTGCAGAGTACAGAATAATATAATCTTCTATTAACACGATGCACCTTGGGTAAACCAGCAATCACTTCATTGTAAGGATATGCTTTAAAAAATCCTTTTTCGGGCTGCAAATATTCATCGAGTAATAACTTTTAAAACCTTCATCGTTTTTGCTAATGAATGATAAAATTAATTTTATTTTCCCTCAAAACCAACGTGTGACATCAAAAAGCAAATAAATGCTTTAAACAATTTTGACTATTTTTAAAATATCTTAACAGTTTTTCACTTCCTATTGTCTAGAAAAGGAGTCCTTAAAACTCAAGTGCAAGCATTTGAAGTGATTATTTATATTGTATTTTACGGATAAATTTTAGCCCGTAATATCGAAAAAAATAAATATATATTATGCTTATTGATATCAAATCTGACTATGTATTATCAAAATGTGACGAAGTTATATCAACTGTAAAATCAGCTACAATCAAGACTTAGATTTCGACCACTTGTTATACGACAGAGAAGAGCCATGGAACGGTGCTCGATACACAGAAGTTATTTTAAAATGAAAGTATGAGGTATTGTTTGGTCACTCTTTTTTGAGTGGCTGACCATGAGTGCACAGAGCTGAAACTAGAGAATATATTTACAAGTGAACAAAGTTGATTTGAAGTATTGAAACTACAGGAAATGTTGAATTTTAGTATTCGAGCAATATGAAGGCGCTTAATTGGAAATATATATATATAAGCATTGTCCTGTTTCATAAAATTTTATTCGAATAAAATATGCAATAAAATGAAAAAAAAATGAAAAGAGCGAATACATGCCATAAAAATGCATGTTCTAAGATGAATACACAGGGTGACAGTGTATAATGAATACAGATGAAAACATTGGTTGACAATATAGTAGAAATTGTGGATGTGATTTAGGATGAAATTAAACTTAAGACTGACTTGTTATATATTGCAAATATGAGCACTCGAAGATGGTTTGAGCAAGAAGAACGAATGAATTAAGATATACTGATAAAAATATATATATATATATATATATATATATATATATATATATATATATATATATATATATATATATATATATATATATATATATATATATATATATATATATATATATATATATATATATATATATATATATATATATATATATATATATATATATATATATATATATATATATATATATATATATATATATATATATATTGCAAATATAGTTAAATTCGGCACTCAAACATATAAATATTATCGAATCGTATAAAATTGCTAGGATGATAATTCACAGCAGTATTCAAGACACATAAAGATCCACATCACTGACATTTGTACGGCTTTGACTTCGATATGATTGCCATGAAAAATAGTACACACATTCGTAAGCCACTTTACTTTGAACAAATATAATATTAATAATGCTTAGCGAGGATCTATCACTGCTGCTACGAGTATCTCTTGTAACGTTTCAACATTTTAGATTTTTTTTTGTTCAAATGAAATTCTTTTTTTTTACAAAAAATATGTGGAATAGTTAATTTTCTATTAGGCTTGATAGAAACTCCTTAGATGTTTTTCTTTTTGGAAATAGTGCCCATAATTTTTTCACTGAGAGTTACATAATTAAGGGTGTTTATTTTGTTTTATTTCATAATTGGAATATGTTTAACTCTATAACGTACGACTTCCGTGGCCTTGTTGGTAAACAAGTCTCCCAACCCGGAGGTTGCGGGTTCAAATCTCGTTGGAATCCAGACTTTTTTTGAAAGTATTCTTCTATCATCTTCTTGGTTTGTTGGAAGAGATTGCCACATGGTAATTCATCCGCCAAGTTGGACGCAAGCGTAATACAACGAAAGCGTAATACAATGCAATAACGTAGAATAAAATGAATAATACAAAAAAAAAATACATTAGATGGTCTGAAAATAATAGCAATAGGAACAATTATTACTCAAGATTCCCTATGAAGTGGCTTAGCTATATTACTCAAGATTCCCTGTGAAGTGGCTTAGCTATATTACTCAAGATTCCCTGTGAAGTGGCTAAGCTATATATTACTCAAGATTCCCTGTAAAGTGGCTTAGCTATATATTACTCAAGATTCCCTGTGAAGTGGCTTAGCTATATATTACTCAAGATTCCCTGTGAAGTGCCTTAGCTATATCTACAAAGTTTATTACGGATCTTAAACCTCAATTTATCCACCAATATCAGAAAATTCGTTCAAAAATATGATTTCGGATATGTAAAAAGTCAGATAAATCGTATACGTAGTATGATCAGGTGTATATTTGTAAAAGAGGAGAAAAATGTGTGTCGTGATAGAAAATTCTGGCGCTCTCTGCTCTCTGCCTGCCCTGACAGAAAAACGACGTGATGGAGCGTATGTACCTGTTTACTATAAAAAGTCAAAAGTCATTGTTGCTGTGCAATCATGCAAGATATTCATAGATGATCCATGTTCTTACTTTTATTTAAGTGAAACATATAAGAACACTTTTTAAATAATAGATCAAGAATACAAGCAAACAAATCAATATTTTAGAACTCCTGGAAAATTGTTAAAAAATTCTTCTCATCAGAATATAAAACTAATTAGTAAATTTTTTTTCTAATATCAAATAATTATCGGAAGTTTTGTATTTTTATTATAGAAAAACGATACAAATAAGTATCCGTGTACTACGAGTATACGAGTATGCCTTAAAACTTACTTGGTCGATTTTTTTGGATACATCCCAAGGCAAGTTTTTTAGTGTGGAAATTTAATTCTTGTCATTTTATCAGCATAATTGAGTGTTAAGCCATATGACCAAGCTCCGTGACTTGGTTTTAAATTTTCCCCATTCGTAAATAAACGATAATCATAATTCACGAATAATTATTTTGTTAAATTTTTGATAACTTGAGAATGAAGCGTTTTTAAGTTCTCCAAAATAGTTAAGATATCTCCAAAAAAATATTAATTTATTCCGCAAAGTTCGTACAAAGTGTTTGGGAGCCGCACAGACGCAGCCCCTAAAAGGCATCATTAGGGGAAGTTTGAGAGCCGAGAGTGGTCAGATCAAAGGGATACCTGGAGAAGCCTCTGGGGCCCAACCGGAAGCCACCCTCACTTGAAAATTTACCCCTACTTGAAACCATCTTGAGTGTTTCAAACGGATAAATGAAAAAAAAATTTGAAATAATATCTTAATACAAAAGTTCATTGATATACTCGTATACATAAATATCTTCGCCATTTTTCTATCGGCGTATGCAAAGAGGACAGAGATCCAAATGTTGAAATAAACTTTAGTTAACAGAGGTATTGTACATTTTTACTTGATTCATGATGTGGCTTGAAATGATATGAGAGTTTGGTGCAAACGGAAGAATTAAAGACCTTTGTATAAGCCCTAATGCAAAGTGACTTGAAACAAATTGCGCTAAGAAAATGCATTTGTTTCAATTTGGCAAAAAATAATCAAATTACATTTCGTTATTTGGAAGATTAACCTATGACTTTTCTTAAAGGCAGTATGTTTACATTTAGGCGAGCTGAAAGCAACCTTACAAGAACAAGGTAAACGGAGCACTTAATGTACTCGTAATATACAATAACTACGCTTTATAAAAATTGACAGTAAATAATAGTGTGCTGGTGTCCCTATGGCGTATAAAAGTAAAACTTGGGCTTGGCAGAAGGGTAAAATTAATATTAATGTGGTGGAGATACGTGCTATAAAATAATTTGTGGAGTGTCAATGTATTAAAGAAAACGGAATGAAGATATCAAAAATAAATTCATGATAAAATGGATGTTTAAAGTAAGATCAAAATAGAGCTTTAAGATGGTTGGGATATATCATAAAATGAACGACGAAAGAATGACTAAGCGACTATATATGTCTAAAGTGTTGGGTGTGGGTGAAAAAACTAGACCGACGAAAACTTGGCTAGATAAAATGAACCAAATTTGAAAGAAAATAAAGTGAGAAGTATGAATAAAGGAAGATTGTGCATGATGCGATGTATGAATGTGGATGAGGTTAAAGCTGTACGTTTGGATTGATCAGTAAGCAGTTCGGTGTTCTCTGTCTACCTTGCAAGGGACACGGCATGATGATATGTATGCGTGTATACACTCGTCCATATTTTAATCTCAGTTTACTTTCCGTTAATCATGGTGTTGTCAATTTCTTTAACTCAAGCGAATCTGAACCAGAAGTATGGAGAACTGCTAGTGCGACTAAAAAATAATATAATATGTTCACCAATGATTCTCATGTAAATACAAATTGCACACAATGCGTTAATAATAATAATAAAATGTCAACTTATTAGTTTATTAAAGGCGCCGTTTAGATATCAGATTCTCTTAAAAGGCGCTCTGACTTAGTATTTGAACCTGCTATCATTAAATGATTAAAAATACTACAAATTTATAACACATGCAAATGATAGGTAGACAGATGGTGGCTGCAGCCATTACATTAGGTACTTCTCCGTATCTGCAACATATTTTGAATGAAAACTTTAATATACAATAACATACTTATTAAGAGAAGACGAACTACAAAAGAATCTCAGTAGATCTCCCTATATGTGATAGTGATACGTTCGGCTTTAGTCAAAGTGTAGTGTTACAATATTTTCTTTAAGTGTTGACAAAAAACGCTGTTTTCAAGTGCTTTTGTAAAGCTGCACATACCACATATCTCTAACACGTATATCTCTAACACTAAGAAGTGGACTACTCCACGCCACAAGACCAGCGACGGTGAAATGCCTTTCATCATACCTCGTCCGAAATCGAACTTACTGAATTTCGATTTCTCATGAATTTGAAATAGATTTGCTAAATGACAATTTCCCAAAAATATCTTCCAGTTTCAGTACAGACAACGATTCGATCAATGGCAGACAACGTAGAAAACGTGGAAGGATTTTTGTAAATTGCTTTAATTATTATAATTAAATTTGAGATATAATTCTAAGAGCCCTCTCAACCTATAATTTCATAATGCAACAGTAAACTTCATATAAAAAATAGTATGTGATATTTAATTAAAAATAATGTCAATACTTATCGTCGATTACTTATTATGATTTGAAGTTTACAGTAGATCCCAAGTTTTCATATTTTAGTTACTTAAATAAACAAATTAGTCACTAAGTAAAATAACTTAAGTCACTAAATTGTTGAAAAAATATAATATGCACTTTTCGGGAAAATTGCATTGATTCTTAAGCCAGGGCATGCAATGCACCCCATCATATCCCCGTGGGAGTTTGATTGTGACGTGCTATCATGCAGGTTATATTTTCAGGCAAGGCTGCTGGTGATGTAAACTTGCATCAACTCGGCATGAACCGAGGATAATTGCTTAATTTATCGTCCTAGGGAACTTTGCATGAAGACGTTCTCACGTGACCAAATTACATGTTAAGATTCTTTACCATCTGAAGGGACAAGCAATTAACATGTGTTTAAAAGCAAATTTCAAATCCAATTTTATGTTTGAATTTTGATTTTGAAACTTGAATACCAAAAACTTTTTGATAAGTTTTTATACTTACTTATACGCTTGATAGTAGTTCTTTGTCTCAGTCATTCTGTTATTTGTTAATAAAATTATGTGTTTTGTTATAAGCTTCCATGGAATTTGGTGGTAGCGCTGATTTGAGATCTTTTTATAATTCGCTAGTTTGCAGTAGATTATAGTGCTGCTCAATCATATTGAACCCGAGAGGAAGTTTTTTTGGTATAATAGGTTTTTGGTAGATATAAGTCATAGTTGTCTGAAAAATTAGATATTTGAACATGTAATTTTTTGGTATGATAATTTGATTGTATCCTTTACATTTTAAATACAACATGTGTGGTAACTCTTAAATATTCCATGATTATTTAGTAATATTTTAACTGAAGATTTTATCTTCTGAATTATCGTATTGTGAAAACAATTACCTAACGAAGATTTTATCTTCTGAATTATCGTATTGTGAAAACAATTACCTAACAAAAACAGGTACGGAATTTATCTTTCATTGTTAATGTTAGAGCTTGCCTATGAAATATTTTATAGATGTCAGAAGTCACCATTCGCGTTAAACCTAGAAAACAATTTCACTAGCAGATTCATAAATTATTTGAATCAAGAAATGAGTAAATAAGAAAAGAATGCTAACCGAAAGAGCATGCAGTGTTTAAGTTTAAGAAAGGAACGTGGAGATGGCTTGACCATATAAAAATAATGAAAAGAAAAGTATGTTTAATGAAGTGAATGGATGTAGTAAAAACAAAAGATGTTCGGCGCGATAAAATGAAGGAATGATGGACTAATTAGCGTGATGAGTTTTTTTATAATACTTTCCACAAAGCACCCTTTAAAATTGACATCATTGTAATGGAATGGCAAACTGTATATAAACATGGAATGGCAAGTAAGGTATAAGTATAAAACAACGATAAAAGCCCTCCATTTTGTAAATATAGAGAACCTCTTTACAAGGCAAGTAAGTCTTGAGACGAAGTGGTATCATTCAATATTCATAATTTTCATACATGTGTTTTAAATACTAAAACACTCAGCTCAAACATTCATACTCTGCATTTACATCCTTACGCTCACTTTAATCCCAAGTCATCCCTCGCACAATTCCATTCGCATCATGCTCTCAACAACTGCATCAAATTCAACAACTCATCAACCGTATCAGTTATTCACCCACATGCCTATACGGAAAGCCCCGGAAGCTCCTGGCTAAGAGTCAAAAAACCACATTGTTCTTGGCGCAATGTACTGCATGTTTCTCCTTAAGATCGATTTGAATTTGTAAATAAAGAAGGAAACTTCGAAGTATCAAAAGATAAACAAATAATTGTAATAACAGGATGACTGATATTGCTTGATTTCAGGTAAGATTACCTCATTATTATTTTTTAATTAAACGCCAGTATATTTTTTGATTAATACACATAGTTTTTTTCAAAAACTTACGTATCTAAGTTAGTTATGCATGTTCTTGCACTTTGATGAATTATGAATAACATCACATAATTTAGTAGAAGTAAACCGAGGTAAGTTATTAAAAGTTAGATTAAATGTTGCAATAAGTTAAAATCACCAGTGCATTTGGGGGTTGAAACTCAGATATGATTACAGTTTCATGAGAAGTGGAACGTGTAATTTATTCATTACATTAAAGAGCTTCCGGTTTTGTCGATTGAATTGTTGTTTCTGCTTTAACTGCACAATATCTTGATACATCCGTTTCCTTTATAATGTAGTTGGTTAACAAAGTTGAATCTATCGTTCATAGGGATGTATGATGCATAAGGTTGTCATCAATAAGTAACATAACTGTTATTTATTAAATTTGATGAACATACTTTCAGTTAAGTATGTGATGTCTGTTTGAATATGTGGCTAGAAGAAATTGCTGTAGGAAAATAAATCCGCTGATTGTGTCTACGAGTACACATACGAGTATGTGCTATTGAGTGCCAGATAAATAAAATATGATTTTATTTACTAACAAAATCATATCTTATTTTATTTGCTTAACTAATCAAATATATTTTTTAACTGCATGTAATACATAAAATGTAATTTGTTGAAAGTTTAGTGGTTATTTAAAATGGTTCATATTTTACTTTCTATTCCTTCATCGTCTTTCTATTGTGTTAGACTTGTGGTCTGTTATGATCAAAACTGACTGTCTTAAAACGTTGACTTCCAGTGATGCTTTATATTTTTGGAGGTCATCCTGGGGGCAAATGATAGCAGGTATTTTATGCATTACCGTGCAGGAAACTCCAAGAATTTCCTTACTTTGGCGTTGCATTTTTTTAGAAATCACCCAGCAACAGAGTAATTGTAATTTGTTTAGTCAAATACTGTATTCAGAATAAACAGTTATTCCAGTTAATATCATGTAACGGTATAACCCTATCGGTTTCAGGTTTTCATATAATTATCTTGAAACTGGTGGAGTTATATTATGTTAAGTGGAATAAACAGTGTTTGACTAAAATAATAAAATATCCTGGAATATCCACAGTGATAACGCCTTAACTATAAATAATGTAAGAATTTATACTATTTTCTAATTTTTTATGAATTAGCCTGAAGCCATGCTCATACTCGGGGTAGACTAAGTTGGTTCAGGACCGCTGACAGTATCAAGTGATTGCCAAACTTACCTCTGTATTTGACAACTTGAAACAACTCTTTCACACTTAGTGAGATCTGTCCTATTTCTGACGTTTCAACAGGACTACTTCGTTCTACCTGATCACCGCTTTCCCTCAACTTGACCCTGAATGATAGTTTGCAGCAGGCAATTCTTCAAGCCTCCAATGATAAAGTTAATATAATGAATTATTTCCGTGCTTTCCAACATTAAACACTTCTTTGTCAAATGAAGAGTTACATGAACAGTATTATTTATCCATCCATAATATATTCAAAATCATTTTGAAGCACCGTACCTCAAAGGCTTCGGAGTTATTAATGTCGCCTCTGATAGTCTACATTTTAAAGCCATCAAATTTAAAATAAAATGTTAATATTTAGTAACGACGTTGGCATGTATAATGTGCACATTTGAGAAATATTTTTTAATACTTTATTTTGTTTGTTTGATTGCAATATCCGCCAAAATATCAATTTTGAACAATTTTTTCAAGGATGATAATCTTGAACAAGACAACTCTTGCAGAATGTAGAGATATAATGGAGGAGGCGATTGACGCTGCAGAAAACTGCGATAGATCGAGAGAGACTTTTTCATCGCTTTAAACTAAAACCTTTGAAATGGGAAAAAAGAGAGCGTGTGAGAGAGATAACGTTAGAATAGTTTAATATCTGACACAAATAAATTAATAATCCGTGATTTTTATACATGTACATATCATCACAACGTGCTCCTTGCGGAGTAGGCAGTAAGAACAGATCTCCATTTTTTTTTACAAGCACACAACTTCATCACCTCCACATTCATGTATCTCGTCATGCACAATCTTCTATTAATCACATTGTTCACTTTACCTTCTCTCAAAATCTGGTCCACTTAATTCAGTATTTTTTTCTCGGTGCACCTCTTTCACACAAACCTTGCACTTCTTATTTATATAATCGTCATTTTTTCTCTTCGTATGTTCAAGGCGTTTTAAAGCTCATTTCTACATAACCGAGCTTTTAAAATTGGTTTTATTTCTTGATCTTTACGTGCGTTCCAAAAATGATATGATCACTATTCAATCATCAAAATTAGATTTTTTAATTGGAGATGGAGTTTTTTTGGGAATATATATTTCCATGTTAATAATTGATGTGATGGTTAGTTAACTTGTAAAGTCTTTTTGTTTCAATCTTTAAAAAAAAATTCAGTTCACTGTCGATTAATATTTGGTGAATGCTTACTAGTAAAAAAACAATAATGGATTAAAAAACAAAAAAAATACTTTAAATTTTGCACATCTTTTTTTTAAATGAATTCGTTTTTATTTTTGTTTTTTTTTTTACCACTCTGACCGTATTTAATACTTTAAAATGGTCATATATAAACTGGACATATGCACATACTTTATTATTTAAGGGAGTTGTCTTCAATAAATATAGAGCAGGTATTTCAGGAACAAATTCTAATTGAATACTTAAAATTGATTCGATTAATGTAATGTATTAATTTAAAAAGCGACGATAATATATATATGACTAGCTTAAGGGGGTATTCTACCCTAGAGGCGTGAATTTCAGCCGTTTTTTTCAAACTTGATAAAAAAAACAAAAAATAATTTTAGTATGCATTTTAACAGTTTGTTAATTGATGATTTGAAAATGTACAACAATTTTTTTGAAAAATAATATTTCTAATTCAAGATGTTATCAGCTGGTATTATATACGAGTATCTTGTAAAAAAGAGGGGTGAGCTGGTCGACATGATTGGAACCCTTTCGTAACTCTGAAACAAAAATCACACACAGTTTCTTGATAAGAAATAATGTCGTTAAAATCGTAAAATGGCTCTCCGTAGAAAATTTCAATTTTTTACCCTTTTTTTCAAATTTTTTAAAAATAGTTTTGAATTTTTTAAGCTAGGAATGATATATAAATATTTATCAAAGTTTCATACCAAATTTGAAGGCAATGGATTGGATAGAACTTGAGATTTTATGTTATATCGACCAGGTCGAAAAAAGTAGTTTCGAGAAAAACGCGTTTAAAGTTTTGAGATTATTGTATGAGTCATTCCGGTGCGGCGTAATTCCTGCCTCATTTATAGCTATAACTTCGTAAATAATGAGAATTTTAAAATTTCTTTTTGAGAACATATTCTTAAAGGTTGAAACTTTAAGAATATGCAAAAAAACTATTTTTTCAAATTTCTAGAGTAGAATGCCCCCTTAAAGAGATTATTTTGTAAATAACTATTGAAGTAATGCTCACGTAAAACAAAAGCTATAAAACATCAGTTTAGTACATGTATAAATTTAAGGGTGATATTTGAATTTCAATTTCTTTTCTTCTTAGAGTCAATCGATTTAGTTAAAAATCATTGTGACTTAATAAAAACAAGACTTGCTGGAAATCGAAACCATTATAACTTAAGTTTCATTTTTTTACTCATCTCTTTTGTAGCTTGATCTCGATGTTAATGAACGTGACCCACATTGAAACGGCTCTTTGTAGTGCACGTTTTTCTTTACCCCGATTGGTTTTAATCGTAGGACGTTTTAAGTCTGAATTTATATTTTTCTGTAGCTTATATGTTGCAAACCATAAATTATTATATCGCTATTAAAAAACAACACAAAAATAGCGATATATAAAACTCTGCCTAATGAAAGGGTACAACATATTAAACTTGCCGATCGTCATGAAATATTGTTCACATTACTATTGGGACTTTGGGTTTGACCTGTCAAGACAGTGTGCTTTGTCAAGTATAATAGCTTACACATTATAAACTAATACAAATACAGATGTCTACAATTCACAAGATGGCTAACAATCATACTCGATCTCGAGGTTATAGCCTATCGTATCTCGAGGTATAGCCTATCGTATCGTAAGGCATTATTAATTCATTCTTTATTTTCAGCGATCAGCTCATAATTTTACAAAGTTATACAATATTTTATTTATTATTTACAAAGTTTAACAATTTTTATACAGGTATTCAATTAAAATTGATAGATAAACATGCTGAAGTAAACCTTTCCATCATTGTCTCGTGAACAGCTAAGTAAAACTGCAGATGAGGTTCTGTCGAAAAGTATCTTACATTTATCAGAATTTATTTGGTGACTTGTTTTTCTACTAAGTCAATTTTATAGTATGAATATCCGGAAATATGATTTTTGTTACATTTTCGTTGTATACAAAACAACCTGGTGTACTTATTTTTATATAACAATCTGTTCTGAATGACTGGGTTTATTTTCATATAACAATCTCTTCTAAATGACTGGGTTTATTTTCATGTAACGACATCTCCTAAATGACAGGGTTTATTTTCATATAACAATTTCTTCTTAAGTGAAAACCAGACTAAAAGTTTTTTTTTCGAAATTGGGTACCATCGAAAATCGAATGTCCTACCCTCGGGATGGGAGATGGATACTTTACTGGCTAGCCAGAGAGGTCGTCTCGTAGAGATAAGTATGAATATTATGTATATACATAACACTTTCTGCTGCTTACAAAGGCTGCTGTAAATTGTATGACTTTCATAGTGAATTGATATACAAAACAATCTAAGTCCTGAATTAATAGGAACACGTTCTGTAGAATATTGTGGCGTTTTTATTTCCTTAAAATCATAGGCCACCAGGCATTATCGAAGGCTCCTGAAATATCTAGAACACACATGAGTAATATTAATAATAAGTAATATTAAAAACAAGTAATAAATATCGAGAACACTCTTGAGTCCGCCACATACCGTTGAAGGAGGAAAATGGCATCCACGCAGGAGACTCCTCTTCTAAATCAAAATTGCGAAAGTAAAAATGTACAGTTTTATTAAAAGTGAGAATTAAGTATATCACTGACGAGTTTTGTCTAAGATTTTCTACAAAAGTAAGAGGAGGGTTATTGAAATACAGCATTCAGTGAAAACGCCTTCCGATGCTGGGACCAATATTCCGTTATGAGCAGCAAAATTTGCGTCTCTCGAAATGCTCCGTTTGGTAAACACATCGTTAAATCTACCATTCACTCTATTGCCTTCTACTACTTTTCTTCCATTACAACACTTCAATCGGCCATTCGATGTGAACACTTTTCTAAGATACACTTTTTGTCATTTCTTGAAATGTTCAAAATATCGATTTATTTGGCGTGTGTTTCGTCTCCCCCTTTATGTCGATGTTTAAATTATCCTAAAACCATATAATAAAAGTATTTGTTAAATATCACAATATTTATTTATACCTGTACTGAGTTTTAAGAAAAAATCTTTTAAACGAAAATGAATACATACATATCTTTACGATGGGTTCCTTGCGGGGTAGACAGAGAAAACACAGGTCAAATTTTTTCTATCTCAGCAAACCACTTTCTCTTCTACATTCATACATCTTGTCATTCACAATTTTCCATTATTCATACTTCTCGTTTATCGTTCTTTCTAAATTTGTTCTATTTGATCTAGTCCCATTTTCCCTGATCTAATTCTTGTATGCACACCATGCACATCTGACCTGTATAATACTCGCTTAGTCATTCTTTCGTCATTCAATCTCTTCACATGTCCAAACTATGTTCAAGCTACTTTCTTCATCTTATTTAAATTATCCATTTTATCTATACGATATCTTCATTACAGCTTTTTTCATACAGTAAAATTAGTAGCTATTGAATAAAAATGAGTGAGAAAATAAAAGTGAGTTTCATTGCTCTTTCAATATAGTGTTGATTCTTTTCAATCATTTAAAGCAAAAATCCAATATTTAACTCAATAAACACTATGTTAAAATACTTTTGTTTTAAGCATGAAAGTAGTTCAAAGATGGTTTTTTTAAACATTTTGAAACAGACTTTTTTTTGCTTATAAGAGTAGCACATTGAAAACAATTAAGAGCAATGTTAATTTGGTCAAAAAATATATAGAAAATACTACATATTTAATTTAACCTTACGAATGCACCTTATTACGTTACCTACTGTATTTAATAATTAAACTCGCTTGGATTACTCAGGACCAGTCGTTTTTGTTCCTTTCCCAAGGCATAATAAAAGGGAAAGACTTAAGGTGCAGGGGCAGGTGGTCGACATAATTATCATCTCTCTCTGTGCCTAGGCTCTCGAGTAATTCACGTTAATTTGTGAAGAGAAAATTTTCAGGAAAATCGCTTGTCTAGAGCAGAATGCATCAAAGACGATTCCGACTATTTTATGTATTAAGTAATCCAGCCAACACAAAGACACAAAATAACATTTAACGCTATCTAACAAACGAAATTGTAACATTATATCTTCCGTGAAAATCGGAAAATATGACAGCGATGTGTCGGTAAAATTTGGCACCGATTTCGATTCTTTTGGCTTTAACTTAAGCCACCTTTGGCACAATGATGATGCAGAAGCTGGCTGGTCTCTTACAATGTCAGCTTTTGTAAAACGAATCCCATTTAGTTTTGTGGAATATGTTCAAACTTTTTTTGTTAAATTTTTTTTTGTGAGTAAATAAAAATGGACTGATAAAAGTTTCTAGTGAAATAACACATTAATAATGAATTAAAATATCTTCATAAATAAGATTTAATACTTGGAAAAGTACAGATATGGAATGAATCAAAATTATTATATATTTATTCGTATATCAAGTCAATCAATATATTCGTGCGTATTGATGTCATGTGTATGATTCACCATGACTCATTTCGTATAAAAATATACTTCCTTACAAGTCGTATCCTGTTTTCAAATTATTTTTGTAAACATCGGACGTTAATAAAACCCTTAAGCTAAGGCCATACCGAAGTGCTTCGCTTAGTGCTAAGCTAGACGCTACGTGACTAATAGACTAGGTGACAATAATAGTCACGTAGCGTGGCGCGAAGCGTGCAGTGCGACCATTGCGATAGTATGGGGTGCATTGGTTCGCTAGGATATGTCACCTAGCTCGCAGCGTAGCTCTAAGCACCAAGCGAGGCTCCTACCTGTGTGGCCGAAGCCTGTGGCCGAAGAAAATGAATATCGATAATTAGTACAAACGGTACGTTTTATACTTTTTATTTCTAAATAGTGAAAATACAAGTGCCGCAGCAGAAAAAAATGAATAGTGTTCATAGTGAGAATGGTATCATTGTAAGGACTGCCTAGAAATAGTTTTAAAGATGGACAAAGCAGATTACCTCCAGTCAGAGCGATCTGCTAATTTTGATAACGACGCTCTGAATCGTATTGTGGATTCAGAGCCAGAAATAATGGTGGATGAGAGTGTATAAAGGCTTAATTTATCTCATGGAATAGTATTTCGAAGGAGATAGGAAAGGTATCCAAGCTTAGAATGTTGGTACCACATGAGCTATTGGAAGCCAATTGCCAGCAGCGAATAAACATATGGACTTATTTCTTAATTTCTTGACCGTATTGTGACGGTTGGTGAAAAGTTGATGCTGTGTACAATATTGCAAGAAAAATAGCCTTATGTATAATAATTATTTTTAATGTAGGTCGAATCTCGTCAATGGTTGAAAGTATTTGGAAGTTAATGAATTTTCCCGGAAAATTAAAAATATAAATATTTTTTTTATTGAACATTCAATATTTTAAAATATTTTACTTGCATTATTGTTTAATCCGTTTGTGAAGATTTTTTGAAATATTCAATTCATTAACTTAAAAAGTATCTGAATATTTTAAATGAAAGCCCTCTCACGCATTAACTAATTCTCCATTAAAACACTTTACCTACAATACAATTTGAGTAATTATTTAAAATTTCAAATATTTCAAGTTACAGTCTTATTTAATTTGTATCTCAAGTCGACTAATTTGATCGAGACTTTTGTTTATAGTAAATTATAAAAATATGGTATGATGGATTAGAATTTGATTGCAGAGAACGACTGTTTCCGTTACGTATTCCCTAATTAAATATCAAACTAGAATGTTGACAACAATTATTTGATAATTAATGCGAAGTATTCAGTTGTTTGATTTTCAAAACAAAGTCCTAAACAAACAATCATACGTAACTCGGGATAATCAACAGAAGGTGGTTTATCAAGAAATCTAATTCTCTAAAACTATGCCAAACAAAGGTAAGTTATGCATATAGAGAATTGAACATCCTATTTCGGGGATATATAATATAAGTAAAAAAATAATTAATAAGCAACTAAGTTATTAATTTAGAACAAGATTAATTCATTTATCAAGTGTCGATGAGCGAATTAGTTTAGCTCTTATGTTAACTCTCTCTACTCGATCAAAGCCAATCTCAAAGGTCTTTCTGACTGCATGTATTTAATACAAACCTGTGTCACATAATGCGGTGCTAGACTATTTAAAATCTTAACTATGACATGCCAGTGTTTAAACTCTACCAATTCAGTATATCACAATAAATATTTCCATATAGTAAAATAACATATTTGAATATTGATTCCAATATTGAAAATTATAAATTTCTATAGTTAAGGTAATTGAAATATCAACAATCGATCTTTATTAAAATTTTGTCATTATTTAGAATCTCACCTTTTTACCCTTAATCATAATATCAACGAATCACGAAACTACTGTGTAAAAAGTGGTTTGATGTCTGTCCTAAATACACAATATCTACCTCAAGTTGTATATCAGACAATCTCTTCACCCTGCCAATATCTTTAAAACAAAGAAACATTAAGAAAATTAAAAGGTACGCCTCGTCGACTCGAGTTGAACGAAAGCGGCAAACATTAAATGCCTCTATAAAGGTTGTTCTTAAAGCTCTGGCAGCCCTTACACGTCCTGAATTTCAGAATAAATACGATAAAACTACCTATTTGTAGAGAAATTTGAGACACGCAATCTAAAGCATTTAATGCGACGGAAATATTACTGCTAACAATTACAAGACGAGTTTCTTTGTATTTTCCAAATCTCTGTCGGAAACTGTCTTAGGGCTGCTTGGGACAATGACATTTGTTTCATGGTTGACATTGAATGGGCTCTTAATTGCACGGAAACGTTCGTTATGCTATGTGAAATAAAAATGATGCTTTTGTCAGGGTGTAAAGATTTGTTTTCAATATATAATAAGTATAAAACTCAATTATATATTATTATTTCCTTGAAATAAGAAAACTAGCAACTACCGATTTAATTAATACTGCTGCTATAATTGAAGCAAGTACTTGCAACATTAAAGTAGGATATATTAAGAAGGAATTTGTAGTTTTTGCTACTGAAAATAATGGTAAAGATTTATAAATCAAATGAGAATAAATTCAAATTATAATTTCCTGTTCCAAAGTCAGTTTTATAAGTCTTTGTTTTCAGTTTAGGAGGCAAGAATATATAATATATTTACTTTAGTTTAAAAAGCAGGATACATATTCAAAATAATTATTTTAAACATACTTTCAGTTAATCTAATTGAACTGATAAAATTAAATTTATCATTATTTCAAAGGTTCTCTTTTCGATTCCCGATTCCCGATACGAGTACTAATTCAATAATTTCCCTTGACTGATGTAGCAAGATATTTTTAGTCGTTATTTGAAAGGCGTGTAATT